>JAYEPQ010000016.1:10166782-10381782 GCA_036321105.1 Dracaena cambodiana
ATTTTTCTAATTCAAAATTTTGTATATTAAGGACCAATATTTGCTCCGTGGATGTGTACATTACCATCCTTAGTCCTAATCAAAATTTTGAATTAAAAATAAAAATTTTATTTTTCTAATTCAAAATTTTGAATAGGATGAGCAAAAATTGACCTGTGAAACTGTCCGTTCCTGTTCCTACTTTCAACCATTGAACATCTTGTTTTCCCAAATCAATCTCCCTCCGTTTCTCGTACTCCTTTCTTTTTCATGTCTTTCTCTCTCTAAACCTGATGTGCTTCTGTTATTGACCATATCTTGGCCAAGCACTCTTACCTATTTATTTTTTGTTTATGCATATAGGTGACAATTTAAAGTGCCAAAAGGTACAAGTTAATTACAAAAAGTACAGCAGTGTATCACTAATAATCCTTAAAAAAAAAATTTGCACATAGATCCCCGGATAAGGGTATAAGTGATAAAAAAACAATAAAAAAATTGTTACACTTATACCATATGTCAAGGATATCTATGCCAAATTCCTCTAAGGAGATATTAATAATACACTCACAATAGTAGAGTTAAGCAAAATTCCAAAAAACGAATGGAATGGGAGAATCGAACCGAACCGACTTGATCCAGTTGGTTAATTCGATTATCAATTCTATTTGGTTTGAAAATCGAAATTTAAAACTGGTTTCGATTCAAGTTTCGATACCTTTTTGTCCAAACCAAAATCAACCAAAAACGAAAGAAATATATGAATTTTATTAAATCATATATTTTGATTTTTGAGATAGTAAATTTCATTGTGTAAATTGTGGCCTAATAATCAATTAAAGAATATTTTTGAAAATATTTATTTCTAGATTTTTGTTTATTTTAGTGGACTACATCCTATATAGCTCAAGAATATTCATTACTAAAATTTATTATCTGTAGGCTTTGGCCTAAAATCCGAATTGGGATCAATTTCAGTTTTAAACCAAGTTCAGCCAGTTACTGTTCGGTTTACCAATCGGTGGGCAGATTTTTGCCCAAAACAGAACCGTACCGACCGATACTCACTCTCATCTTATACTATAATAGGAGCTTATGTAATCTTTTTTTTTATACTAGAAGCTAGATAGCAACCAAAAGATAGCCAGCAACAACATGCTAATCACCGGGAGAAAATTTAGGAAAAAAAAAGAAAAAGAAAGATATGGAATAAAAATATTAACTAACTAAGAATTTGGCTCTTCCACCACCGAAGATAATAAAAGATATCCCCTTCTTAAATAAGTCAGTCCATAAGTAAATATATTATTTCTGCCTGCACTATATTCTTCAACCTGCAGTGTAAATTTTTCCCCATCGAAGAGAAAACTAATTACCATTTAAATAATCTTTAACAAATAGGAGAAAAATAGACAACTATCAAAATAAATCAGCAGAGATTTCACCATTAGAAAATACAGCCAACAAAGCAAGAAGAATCAGATTACAAAGTAGAGAATACCACATAAACTTATAGATTGAAAGAATCAGATCCGTGTCCAAATTTTATCGTTATTATAAGTCAATTAGTCCAAAAAGGATTATGGCCTAAGTTGCTAGCACCAGTTTAATTTCCATTGAACTCTAAGCATTGACTTGTTGTGTCGGTGAATGATTCAGCAAGTTCTGAGGCCAGAACCCTAGTGATGGAGATCCGCTCCCGTCCTGCATCACCTAGTACTTCCTCAATTCCCTAAAAGCCCATCACCAAACTTTAATTTTGATTTTTGTACTGACGTTAACTTCAGTATATATCAGAGCGAAAAAGATCCAACTCCAAAACCTTAACCCCAATCTCCATTTCTCCGTTTTGGATTCCCAATCAAAAAAGGATCCTAGATCTTTTCCACCCATAGTCGATGCCAAATCTATAAATGTTACAATCAAATGATTAATGAGACATAATCAGACGATAAATCAATCTAACTCCGACATACCTATAGAATATGATGGTCCATAGACTCCGTACCATTCACCTCGGTCTAAATGTCACAACTAATGAAACAAACATAAAATGTAATTAAATTTTTTTAACCCGTGGACTATGCTTATATCAGTCTTGAAATCAGATCATATTGTTGAACAATGAGCTACATGAGTTCATTTCGACGAAACTATCAGACCATTCATTATTAATCTACTGCTTTTACCACTCACTATCTTAAAACAGTTTGAACGTTAATTTTATATATAGCTCATTTTCTGCTATAATGAAATACAAAAAATTTCCGCATGCATCATACTATGTTACTTTAATGTCCATCCCCAGCATAAAATATGAAAGATTTACTTACCAAAACCTCAAGATTGAATGTCCATCCCAGCAAAATTCCCAAAGGGACACCAATTAAGTAGTAACTCCCAATGTTTATGTAAGCGACAGTCGCTTGCCACCCTGAACCCACAGCAACTCCTGCGAAACGATGCAACGAACTGACAGACAGTTGCAAACTGTTTTCAGGTGATTTTGGTACATCTTAAAATGCTAGCACTCACCTGAAAGGATTGGTTGAATGCTGTTGAGGAGGATGGTAATCGCTAGAAAACTAGATAGTCTATCAACACTCTCGAGTACTTTCTCACTTGATGTGAAGAGTAAACCATATTTGTCATGAAAAATCATTATCAGGGAACAAAAGACAATTCCTATCAAAGTTGACGTCCCAACTGACACAATGGTTGCAAACTTTGCACCCTTCCCGTTGCCGGCACCGAGCTCATTTGCGACTCGCACACTAGTACCACCAGAAACAAGAGCGAAATGAGACATTGTACAAGATTCAAACTCATATTCTTTTTCGTCATAGATTTATTATGCACACGCAGAAAAAAGGCTGTAAACGGCCGGTACTATAGACACGTTATCGAACATCAAGTTCTGTCATTTCATTGCATAATGCATGCTTATTCTTTCTAGTATTATGAATCAAGATTTAATCTGATTTGTTAAAAGTAAACAAGATAGAAGACAAAAAAAAATTATAATTTGCATCTTGATTTATTTCTCACTTTGCGTATTCAAACTTAAAAAAGAATTATAGATCTCCATATTGAAAAATAAGAAGAAATAGCCTGACACTTAACAATAGTACAAGATGCCAGTAAACAGTCAAAGTGCACAGAGAGACCAAATGCTCAAGATTTCTTATCAGCAACCTTTTTTATGGGATGTTCTTCGCCCAAAAAATTGTAGATTTTCTTACATTGCTAATTTGATTTTGAATACAGAAATTAAAGAAAAATTACAAAATAAAATCTGAGATTACAAGAATAGAAAAATTAATTTGATTCCCCTTGTAAATTTTTGCGGATCTGACAGCAGTGGAGGTTTGCTTTTTTACTCCACTGACGATCCGATCTAGATTGAGAAGAAAATGATATTGAGACTTCTTCTCCTCTGGATTTCTAGACTTCGGTCTAAAAAAAACAAAAAAAAAAAAAATCCCCTTTTCTGAACTCTCCCCTTTCTTTTTATAGACAGAGAAGTAATCGTTCGTTTCAAATCTAAATCAAATCTTTCCTTCAAATTCAGGTCAAATCAACGTAATTAATCGCTAAAAATCCGGATCAAACTACGTAATCGAAGCACGAGAATGGGTAACCCTGCGGGAGCAACCCGCGGGTGGCACCCACGGGAGCAACCCGTGGGTTGGCACCCGCAGGAGGCTCCAGCGGGAGTGCTCCCACGGGTTGGCTCCCGCAGGTGCAACCCGCGGGAAGTTCCCACGGGTGGCACCCGTGGGAAATTTCTGCGGGTGGGTCCCACAGGGATTTCCCCAATTCTTTTTTCGATATTTACATAACCCCCTCTAAAGTTTTCGAAATTCGTTTTGATTTGTAACGAATTTCGAAACACTTTGGACTCTTTTAATTTTATCTCTGTAGTCTTCATTGTGTGGCACGATTTTTATAGTATACTGTGAACCATATTTTGATATCACTATCTTCTAGCTATTTTGTTGTTGAAGGTATACTGTTGAATCTCTCCGATGTATCAGAAATTACTTCCAGTAAATTTTCTTGATGCGGGCTATTGTACTTGTGTGGCCCAGCCAGACTTTTACTTGTAATTTTGCTTCAGAAAATTTGTTGTCTGCATACAAAAATATTTTTGATGTCTTATTTAGAGGCTGAGTGCATGACAGACGTGTGATGGATTTGATAAATAAAGGTAATTGTTAACATATCTCATGGAAGATGAGCAGAGGTATAATACTAACGTGTTCATTAGATGATAAGCAGATGTATGATATTAACGTGCTCATTAGATGACAAGCAAATGTATGATGTTAACGTGTTCTTTAAATGACAAGCAGAGGTATGATGTTAACATACTCATTAGATGACAAGCAAATGTATGATATTAACACGCTCGTTAGATGACAAGTAGATGTATGATGTTAACGTGCTCATTAGATGACAAGCAGAGGTATGATGTTAACGTGTTGACTTGATGACAAGAAGAGGTATGATGTTAACGTGCTCATTAGAATCATAATTATTCAGTGACATCTAGTATGACGGATTAGGAAAAAATAGAGATATCATTAAACATGTCTCAAAACTCGACCTATTCAGAGGATCTGGTCTTGATAGGAATGAGTTAATTAAACAGATGTGACGGTTAACGTATTTAGCATTGGAATTTGACTATCAGAGATAACTGTTAAATTGATAGGGTGATATTTTTTATTAGATATAATTTTTAACCTAATGATATCAAAAATAAGTTTATTAGAGGTTGTAATGTTGTACTTGATGAAGTATGAGTTTTCTTTTTTGTCAGAGATGAAAGATTAATATGACAGGAGATTTAATCGGATTTGATCTCATGGAGAAAAATAATTCAATTTTGTACTCTGGTGTTAGAGGTATGATTTTAACGTGACAAATATTTTAAGACTTGTTGGCTCTGCCAGAGGAAATTAATCAGAAAAAATTTACTGTCAGAGGTGAAATCTTAACTTAATAGGGAATCGATTTGATTATGATTTTTTAGCAAACCCCCAACTATCAACGGATTTAATGCTTTTACCAACTACCGTTTGAGTTGGGCTAGCCATACTATTTCCCTCAGTATGGTAACTTGTCGAAGAATTTGTTTGAGTTTAGATGTCAAACGTTCTTTCTTCCCTTTGACTTAGTGTTTGCTCAAAATTTGGATTTCTCCTTTCATTATAAAATTATTTGATTACAACGAAAATATTGAGATTACAAAAAATCTGAGGAATTACAAGAACGAGAATATTAATTTATTCCCTTTTTTGTATGGGTTCGGGTGGCGATAGAGTCTCGCGGTGCACTCCGTTGACCGTCTGATCGGGAAGAGTTGATCTCACGAGCTCGCCCGAAATAGTCTAAAAATCCAAAAGTCCTTTCTCCGACTAAATTTCGGTCTTTTATAGACCGAATCCGCTCTAAATCTGGCTCATGAAAAATCAGATCACGGATTATCAGAGAAAAAATCATTAAAATGGAAATAGACGGAACCCCGCGGGTTGGCATCTGCGGGATCGCTCTCACAGGTGTCAACTCGCGGGATTCTCCAGCGGGTGCACCCGCGGAATTCCCCCGCGGGTTGCACCCGCGGGAGGGCGGGCCCGCTGAGCAAATTTTTTTTTTTTAATTTATTATTATACTGTTTTATTTTTTTTATTTTTCTGGTATCTACATAACCCCCTCCAAAGTTCGCGGGATTTCTCCCGCGGGTTGCACCCGCGGGAGCCTCCCGCGGGTGCAACCGCGGGAGCCTCCGGCGGTTCAACCCGCGGCTCCCGCGGTTGCACCCACGGGATTCTCCCGCGGGTTGCAACCCGCGGGAGTCTCCCGCGATTGCAACTCGCGGGATTCTCCCGCGGGTGCAACCCGCAGGAGTCTCCCGCGGGAGAAATTCCCGCTGGTGGGCCCGCTAAGCAAATTTTTATTTATTTATTATTATGCTGTTTTATTATTTTTATTTTTCTGGTATCTACATAACCCCCTCCAAAGTTTTCGAAGTTATGTATTGAACTGTACTGAATTTCGAAATACTTTGGATTCTTTAATTTTGGCTGTAGACCTTTTAAAGGATTTGGTCGATAGAGATAACTGTTAACATATTTATTTATTCAATAACAGGCAGAGGTATAATTTTAACGTAATTAGAGACAAGCAGAGGTATGATATTAACATGCTTATTTTAAGTCAAGCAGTGGTGTCATGTTAACGTGCTCATTTTAATCCTAACCGTTCAGTGACATCTAGTATAACGGATCAGGGAAAGACAGAGGTGACATTAAATATGTCTTGGAGCTCAACCTATTCAGAGGATCTGGTCGTGATAGGGACAAGCTGACTAAACAAAGGTGAGGGTTAACGTATTTAGCTTTGGAATCGGACTATTTGAGGTAACTGTTAATTTGATAGGGAAATGAATTTCGTCAGAGGTGATTTTTAGCTTAACGACATCAAAAGCACGTTCATCAGAAGTTGTAATGTTGGACTTGATGAAGTGTGAATTTTCCTTTCTGTCAGAGGTGAAATCTTAACATGACAGGGGATCTATTTAATTAGGATTTTATCTCTTTTGATTTTGAATTATGATGTCAGAGGTATGATTCTAACTTGACAAATATTTTGGAGTGTCACTTGTTCTGCTAGAGAAAAATGACTAGAAAAGTTTTGTTGTCAGAGGTGAAATCTTAACGTGACAAGAGATTTATCTGATTAGGATTTTTAGCAAACCCTCAGCTATCAACGGATTTGATTAGCCTTTACCAGCTACCGTTTGAGTTGGCCTAGCCATGCTATTCCCCTCAGCATGGTGAGTTGTCGAGAATTTCGTTTGGGCTTAAATGCCAAACTTTTCCTCTTCCCTTTGCCTTAGTAGCTTAGGGCAGTGATGTATCCTTATATTCGGATAAGGATGCTATTATGACAGATTTGTCATTGGATTTTTAGCAAATCCCCAGCTATCAACGGGTTTGATTAGCCTTTACCAACTACCGTTTGAGTTGGGCTAGCCATGCTCTTCCCCTCAGCCTGGAGAGTTGTCGAGAATTTTGTTTGGGCTTAAATGCCAAACTTTTCCTCTTCCCTTTGCCTTAGCGGCGTTGGGCAATTCACACTTTTACCCCCAGCATGAAGGGGTTGGCGAGAAACTGGTTTTCTTCCCGTTGCCTTGACGGCACTGGGTAATTCATACTTTTTACCCCCAGCATGTTGGGGTTAGCGAGAAATTTATTCTCTTCCCGTTGCCGTATCGGTGTCGGGCTTCCCTTAGTCCTGACGGCATTGGGTAATTCATACTTTTTACCCCCAGCATGGTGGGGTTGGCGAGAAATTTATTCTCTTCCCTTAGTTCTGACGGCGTTGGGTAATTCATGCTTTCTACCCCAAGCATGATCGGGTTGGTGAGAAATTTATTCTCTCCCCGTAATCTTATCGGTGTTGGGTAATCCATACTTTTTACCCCCAGTATGATGCGGTTGGCGAGAAAATTATTCTCTCCCCGTAGCCTTATCGGCGTTGGGTAATCCATACTTTTTACCTCCAGTATGATGGGATTGGCGAGAAATTTATTCTCTTCCTGTAGCCTTGTCGACGTTGGGTAATTCATACTTTCTACTTCCAGTATGATGGGGTTGGCGAGAAATTTATTCTCTCCCCGTCGCCGCGACGGCGTTGGGTGATTCATGCTTTTTATCCCCAGCATGGTGGGGTTGGCGAGAAATTTATTCTCTTACCTTATCCCTGACGGCGTTGGGTAATTCATACTTTTTATCCCAGTATGATGGGGTTGACGAGAAATTTATTCTCTCCCCGTAGCCTTGTCGGCGTTTGGTAATTCCATAATTTTTTTCTTTTCTTTTCTTTTTTTTATTTATTATTATTTTTATTTTTATTTTTTATTTTTATTTTTATTTTTTATTTTTATTTTTTTTATGGGGGTTTAAATTAACCGCCCTGAGCTCGTCTTGGGAATTGTTGTGAGCCCAAGTGGTACCTTTAGACCACACACATTAAATGTGTCGGAGTTAGTTCTAACTCCTTTTTTGTTCAGCTTTGAGTTGAACTGCTCCAGCGTCAATCAATGCTTGAACTTTATCTTTTAAGATAAAACAATGCTTTGTAGGGTGACCTACAATCCGATGGTACAGGCAGTAATTCGGATCGTTAGTCATCCTTACCTCTTCCGGCCTCTTGCTTTCCGGCAACTTAAGCATCTTGCTTTTTCTGAGCAGATTGAACATAGTAACAGTATGCTCATCTTTAAACGAAGACTGCTTTTGAAGCCTGGGCGACTTTGCTGTGTTGCTTATAGTTGGCCATGGTTTCTGTTTCGATGTGTTCTCTACCGCCATTGCCATTATGTCTTTCCCTTTAGAATGGGAGAAATGGAATGGAGGTTCATTCGTACTGCCTCTGATTGCAGACTGCTGATTTTCGAGGCGTCGAAGTATTTCTTCGGCCTGTTCACCTTACTTAAGCAGATCTTTTCATGATTTGGATTCGACTGAGCCCATCTTGTCTAGGATATCGGTCAACAAGTTGTGTCTGCAGGTTTCCATAAGAGTGTCCTGTGTCATGCCATGTGGGTATCGAACAGAAAGTTCTCGGAATCGCTCGACATAAGCTTTGACCGTTTCGCCTTCTTCTTGCTTCGCTGCTAGCAAAGATAGTATCGAGACTTCAGTATCATCTTCAAAAAATCGGGCTAGGAACTCACGTTCTACATTGGCCCATGATTTAATTGTTCCCTGGGATAGCTGCATGAACCAGGTAAATGCGGGCTCCCGTAAAGTGCTCGCAAATATCTTAGTCATAGTCGGATTATTCCCCATGAGGTGTCCTGTCTGCAATAGAAAGTAAAAGATGTGCTATTGCGGCGAACCTCTACTGTCGAATGACTGAAGATTTAACAGTTTATATTTTGCAGGGTAAGGTACGGTTTCCCATTCTATGGGATATGGACGTACTACCCCCACCTCTTGCAGCTTTTTGCGATGAAGAAGAGCTTGTAGTTGGTTCTCCATCTTCTCTATTTTCTCTGCGTGAGGGTTGATGACAACCTTCATTTCCTCTTCCTCTCTTGAATGAGGAGGCACTTCTTTATCCTTGTCCTCGCTGTCTTCATTTATTTGGACGGGTCGTTTTCCTTTCTGCCGACCAAAAACGGATGATGAGGATTGACTCTTTCTAGTTTGAGCTAACAACTCAATTAAAAGTTGTTTCATTTCTTCTATAGTCTCTTCTTACTGTTCGAGTTTTCTTGTCTCTCAAGCCTTTCAGAAACTTCTTCTAGGCGTACGCCTTCTGATTCGATAGGAACACCTTTTGACCCTGGAGTAATTTCCTTATCCGAAGGGTTATTTCCAACCACCTTTTTGCCTTATTAACCATATGTGATGAGGCAGCAGGTAGATCGGTTCCAGAGTACACCCTTTTCGCCGTCCGTTTTCTTTTGGGCTCGGTGATCCGCTCAAAAACAGACCGTTTTGAGTTGCATTGGCAGTTTGATAGAACAGTTGAAATCAGCTGTTCGCATTGGCAGTGAGGAACATTTTGTGAGGAGTTCTTCTTCCAATTGAGATATTCTCTCAAATCTTAGGGTATCTTCTCCTCTCTATTTGCATCTTGACGCCTCTTGCGTCGCAAATTTGGTTCATAATACTGGAGAGTTTGCAATATTTCAGGGCTGAGCTCTTTTCCAGCATCAGATTGTTCCCCAACCCTCCTGCGGATTTTTCTGGAGTGCACGCTGGCCTGAGTAGTTGTGTGGGCCCCGGATGCCTCTGATAGAGAGATTAAAATTCTTGGTGTATGTTGCGTGCTCACCATAGGCGTGCTCGAAGAGACATGAGAGTTGTGTTCATTGAACGTAACCCGTCGGTGGCATCTGCGGGATGCAACCTGCGATTGAAACTGCAGATTTGTACCCGTGGTTGCAACCCGGGGGTTGGCACCCGCGGTTGGCAACCGCGGGATGCCACCCGTGGTTGGCAACCGCGGGTTGCCACCTGCGGTTGCAATCCGTGGGTTTGCGCCCGTGGGGTTGCTTCCGAGGTTTTTTACCATCCCGAAGTTTTCTGTTCCGAAGTTTTCTACAATTTTTCCTCTATGATTGAGGCGTGCTCGTTGAGTTTTACGCCTTAAATTTCTGCGGGTCAGAGATTGGTTTGACTTTTGGCTTGACTTTGGAACGGGCGATAACGCCGTATACTTGACAGATGATGACGTCTTGTCAGTTTCAACGGGCGATGACGCCTCGTAAGTTTTAATAGGCGATGACACCTTTTGATTTTCGGTGGGCAATAATGCCTCACTTTTTTTCATCGTCGCCCGGCGATGACGCCTAGGCTCCGAATCAGAGCAAGATAGAAATTCCTCATATTTTTGCTGGTCAACTTCTATGACCAGCATCTCAACTATTGAGCTAATCGGCACTCGGTCGGACTGCGTCACCAGATTCTCTGTGGTAAACAGAGGGGCTCCCACTATACTCGCCAGTTCTTATTTGCTCAAAATTTAGATTTCTCCTTTCATTGTAAAATTATTTGATTACAACAAAAATATTGAGATTACAAAAACTCTGAGGAATTACAAGAACGAGAATATTGATTTATTCCCTTTTTTTTGTGTGGGTTCGGGTGGCGATGGAGCCTCGCTGGTGCACTCCGTTGACCGTCTGACCGGGAAGAGTTGATCTCACGAACTCGCCCGAAATAGTCCAAAAATCCAAAAGTTCTTTCTCCGACTAAATTTCTGTCTTTTATAGACCGAATCCACTCGAAATCCGGCTCAAATCTCTCCTGAAAAATCGGATCACGGATTATCAGAGAAAAAATCATTAAAACGGAAATAGACGGAACCCCGCGGGTTGGCATCTGCGGGCACCCGCGGGTGCAACCGCGGGAGCCTCCCACGGTTGCACCCGTGGGATTCTCCCGCGGGTTGCAACCCGCGGGAGCCTCCCGAGGGAGCCTCCCGCGGGTTGCAACCGCGGGATTCTTCCGCGGGTGCAACCCGCGGGAGTCTCCCGCGGGTTGCACCCGCGGGAGAAATTCTCGCGGTGGGCCTGCTGAGCAAATTTTTTTTTTTATTATGCTGTTTTATTATTTTTATTTTTCTGGTATCTACACTTAGCAGCTTTGGGTGGTGACGTATCGTTATGTTCAGATAAGGACACTGTTATGACAAATTTGTCATGGAATTTTTAGTAAAGCTCCAGTTATTAATGAATTTGATTTATATTTACCAACTACTGTTTGAGTTGGGCTAGCCATGCTATTCCCCTCAGTATGGTGAGTTGTCGAGGATTTCGTTTGGGTTTACATGCCAAACTTTTCTTTTTCTCTTTGTGTGATGTATCTTTATAATCAAATAAGGATAATATTGTAATAGATTTATCATGGAAGTTTTAACAAATCCCCAGCTATCAATGGGTTTGATTTACGTTTATCAACTACCATTTAAGTTGGGCTAGTCATACTATTCCTTTCAGTATGGTAAGTTGTTGAGAATTTCATTAGGGCTTAAATGCCAAACTTTTTCTCTTCCCTTTATTATAACAGTTTTGGGCCGTGATGTATCCTTATATTCATATAAGAATACTGTTGTGACAAATTTGTCATGGAATTTTTAGCAACTCTCAGCTATCAATGGATTTGGTTAGTCTTTACCAATTACTATTTGAGTTGGACTAGCCATAATATTCCGCTCAGTATGGTGAGTTGTCGAAGGTTTTATTTGGACTTAAATGTCAAACGTTCATTCTTCCCTTCGCCTTAACATCTTAGAGTAATCATGCTTTACCCTTAGGGGGTTGGTAAGAAACTGGTTCTCTTCCCGTTATCTTGACGGTATTGAGTAGTTCATGCTTTTACCCCAAGCATGATGAATTTGGTGAGAAATTTATTCTCTTCTCGTTGCCTTAATGGCATTGGGCATTTTATGCTTTTACCCCAAGCATGATGGGTTTGGTGAGAAATTTATTCTCTTCTCGTTGCCTTGATGGCGTTGGACATTTCATACATTTACTCTCAGCATAATGGGATTGGCAAGAATTTCGTTTGGACTTACAGGCCAAATATTTTCTCTATCCATAGTCGTAGAGACGTAGGATCCAATTTTATTTTATGCCCCAAGTTGGGTTGCGAAGCTATACCTTAGCAGCGGCCAACATTTCTTTATTTGCTGTGTTGAAGAGGACGTCGAATGACTTTATTCCCTTAAGAGTAATATTTCTTTAGGAATTTTCCGTTGATCGGCATCATCATCCGGTCACCTGTTGATTGGTTAATTGGTATGCTTCATTTGAGTAGACCGTTTCTACTATAAATGGGCTCTCCCATTTTGGCTGAAATTCGCTTTTAGTCTTATTCGTTAGGATCATTGGTCTCCTGACTGTTAGGACCAAGTCGTCCACTTTAAAAGTTCTTTCTTACACTTTCTTGTTGAAGGCGTTTTTGATATGCGCATTTGGTACAACTCGATTTGTTACTACGTGTTCAAGACACAAGCTTAGCCCTATATCCGCGGGTTCAGCCTGTATTTTAAACTGGTAAAGTCTCGTGACTGAGCTAGTATGATTTAGTGTTATACATGGGATTGGACCTGTATGCAGGTTTAGCCTCGCATACTGAATTAGCTTCATATTTTAGTTGCGGGCATAACTTAGCACTCCACATGGCATAGCCTCGCGCTTAGATGACTTTATGCTGGTTTAGCGTCACATTGTATGCGGAGTTTAGTCTTGAATGCAATGTTTACTGGACATGGGTCGCAGCTCCTGCATGGGCCACATTTGACTAGTTACGAGCCCATTGTAAGTCGACGGGCCACCTTCTTCTTCATCGGATTTTACGCAAGGCTGTTGATTGACTTGGCACCTTAAGTCTCTGACGTAGACCTTGACCTTCCTCTTCTTAAAATCTATGCAAGGCTGCAAGTAGCCTTGTGTTTGAATCTTCTTCCGATAATGGAAATCATGAGGGCTATCAGATAGCCTTGCGTCCTTACATTTCAACTGTTTTACCCGGAATTGCAAATTAGCCTAGCGTTTTGGAGCTTTTGCACTTTTGGTGGCTTTGCTTTTCATAGTCTTGCGTTGTTCGCAGAATTAGCCTCGCATTTTTTACGCTGGCTTTGCCTCGTATTGTATGCAAGCATAATTTTACATTCTGGCTTCATACGTATCCTTGTTTGGATGGATGTGGGTTCCACCCCCCTGCATAAGACTTGTTTGACTGTCCATTGAGTTCGTCATGAAATAATAGATTACTCTTTTTTTTTGTAGTGAGCAATGCGAGGTTAAACTTTAGCCTCATATTTCTGTTCACTTTCGTACTCTGAATGAGTTCTGTGCGTTGGTTTAACCTCGCGCACTAGTATAACCATGTACGCTGGTTTAGTTTCGAGTTAGCCTCGCGTCTAATGACTTTACGCTGGTTTAGTCTCGAATTAGCTTCATGCACTAGATGAATTTACGTTAGTTTAGCCTCATGTTGTACGCGGGCATAGTCTCGTGTTCCTACTTTGGGCTTAGCTCACGTTATACGCGAGGTTATCTGGTCATGGGTCTCAACCCCTGTGTAGGCCCCGTTTGGCTGGTTAGGGGTCCATCATAGGGCACATATTACTTCCATCTCCATCAGGCTCACGGTTAGTCTGACGCTTCAAAGATCTAATGTAAGGCAAAATTGAGTGTTAGTCTTGCGTTCTGATATTTCTACATGTGGATGAGTCTTGGCTTCGCATTTTAACACTTCTGCATTAGGCTAAATTTTATTCTTACATTCTGATTTTTTTTTTCTGTACAAGCGTAACATTTAGCCTTACCTCTTAACAATTTTGTTCTAGACTGAAACTTGGCTTTGCATTCTGGTTGACTTTAGCGAGCTTAGGCTCGACTTTGGAATATGATTTAACCTCGCCTATACACCGGGTTAGACTTGTGCGCTGGTTTAGCCTCGCGCACTAAATTAGACTCATGCACTGGTTTGGCCTCGCACTCTGAATAAATCTCGCGCTTCACTTGCAGACATAGCCTCGCGTCTAGCTAGCTTTAAGCTGGTTAGGCCCCACATTTTATGTGGGGTTTAGCTTTGTGCTTTGGATATGGGTCCTACCCCCTGTGTAGATCCCATTTGGCTCGCACATGGCTGAAACTTAGCTTTGGTCGTCAGGTATGGGCATAACCTTGCATTCAGGATCAACTTACACTGATTTGGTCTCGACTTAGTCTCGCATCTAGATGACTTTATACTGGTTTGGTCTTGAATCAGTCTCGCGTCAAAAATGACTTTATGCTGGCTTGGCCTCGCATAGTATGCGGAGTTTAGCCTCGTGTTATGGTGATTTTGTCCAAGGCTAATACATTCTGGCAATTCTGCCAAAGCTGACATGTAAACCCGTATTTTGGCAATCTGCACAAGACTACCATGTAGCCTCGCATCTTCGGTCATGGCTTCGAGCTTAGCCTTGCATTGTACGTGAGTTTTAGCCTAGCATTTTCCATATCTGAACGAGTATTGGTTCGGCTAAATTGGAAGAACACAATAGCTTTAGTGCTATTGATCCTCTCATCTTGATCCAAATCTATCTGCTTGAAGTGGCGGGAAGAAGGGAGTAAGTCGTAGTGATGCTGACATCTCCAGGATAACTTTCCTCTCTATCTTTATAGTGATACTTGAAGGTGATTGATTGGGGTTTCACTATGGTTAAATTCAGTAACATTCCAAATTACTTTGTCAAATCCTTTGCGACCACCATGAAGGTTATTAGGAGGTATGTTGATGGGCAGAGAATATTCCACTCTGTCGAGAGTAAACATCCCATCTTTGATTCGGTTTGCCACTCGACCAATAATGCACTGACAATATGGTGCAGCACCTTGGATGTATGGCTCGATAGAATTTAAGTTTCTAAGAAACGTTAAGTGTACTCCATGGATCATCAGTTTAGATGGCCTAAATTGCAAGTATATAGCATATAGCTTAGTTTAATCGTACCACATGCCTACATGAATGCACATTTAGACACAGTAAAGCCAACCATAAATTACAATAAACTAGGAAATTGCATGATGAAATAGAATTAAACTCACCCGGTGCCTGCAAAGAATGCCAGTGGAATCATGAATTCCCAAGTATTTATATTCTGACTGCATTTTCCACAAAAAGAAGAGGAATTTAGATTGCAATCTTGCGTAGTAAAAATTGATCTGCTCTGACATTGTTTAATTAAGCAACTAAAAATGCAATGTAAGGATGCAAACAAGAAACGGAGAATGATGCAATTCAAGCCAAAGTTCAACTCATTTTCTCTTCAGAAACTCAATATATTGTATGATGAAATTGAAGCAAGCATGATGTAGAAAATTAAAGAAATAGTAACCTCACCAAATCGAAAGGGCATCAAGCGCAGTCTTGGCATCTTTTAGATACCCGCCCATTAAGATTAACACCTTATAATACCAATGCTCCAAGCTGTTTTTGAATAACCAAACAAATTATAGATTAGCCAAAAAAATATTTTATAATAATAAACAATCAATCCTTAATAGGGATCATTTTTTAAAAATAAACAAGCACAAACATGAGGCTAACATCAAGAAGAGATCAAGCAATGTAGATAATTCGAATGCACCGGTACATTCACATTGTATGATTGCAGAGCACAATACCTTTATAAGTGCGATAACTAGCTTTCTCAATCAAAATTATGATATTTAAGCATGGCCCAATACAAACTTCCAATACGTTTCACCAGTCCCAGTAAATGTTTTGGCCTGTTTTTTGTGTTAGGTAGTATGGACAGGGACACAGAATGCAGATACAACTCGATACCAACATGATCACATTGGAAATTCTCAAAAAGTGTGATAAAAGCACCCATTGACATGAGTACCAGACTCTGTGTATGCATGCACGTATGCATGTATATCTATGTGTGTAATACACGTAATAACCATAGGGGTTACAACATGTTCTTTTAGAAGCAAAAGGAAAATGAGAATGATTTCAGTCGAATCACATAAGTAAACAAGACCATAAAAAAAAAAAAAAGTCTGATAGACACAAGTCTAATCCAATATCTCAACTCTACAAATTCGTAACGTCCATCGCATTTTTGGGTTTACATTAGTTAAAGTAGAATTCCCCTTGAAATGATCTCTTTTTATGCCCAAGTGTTTTCAGTTTATAAGTCTATGGCTTCGAATGTCCTATTAGTGTTGGGCAAGAGTATTGCAGTGCGGTCCGTGTATTTAATAGGTAGGCTTTGGCAGGTTTAGGTTATGCATAACTATAAATATGTTTAAATATCAATAAGTAGGTGCAGATATACATCCTAATATATAAAAATATTATATGTGTGTGTGTACATGCAAAGGCAATGTGCATATGTGTGTATGTACATTGAACACATGCACAAATGCACTCACAGAAATGTACAGATATAAGTAATATTAGTAATATATGTAACATGGTAGGCTGGATCTGGCAGGTTTAATTTTGGGTTTGGTTTTGGATTTATCAGGTTCAAGCTGGTTTAGAAACAATCAAATGCAATCAACTGGTTTCATGTGGGTCTGGGTTGGATTTTGGTTTATATATCGTTCCATGTTCAGGCAGTCTTTTGGGGCAGATAGAAAGATCAAGACCTGTATGATTAGATTTAGGCGGGATATGGACTACTCTCATACACATAATTTTCAGGAAGATTGCTGGTGTTGGTCTGGGCCAAAACCGTGAAGACCCCTTGTCAGATCACTTTGAAGCATTGATGCTTTGTAGTCAGAGTATTAGTTCAGACTTCATAGATATATCTCTGTATGTTTTTTTATGTGCATGAGAGAAAGAAAGATACCTTAACATTATTCCAGATGCCACCGACAATTTTACAAACACCCAAGTATCCGAGAAGGCTTCCATGGAGAATCCCTTCCAAGTGATCGGGCAACCTCCGAAAACTATATAACCAAACTGGCCTAAAACAACGATCCACCACGAGAAGTTAAGTGTGAGCGCTGCAGCGACAAGACCTAGGCGTAATTTCTGCATGAATAACCAGCTGATAAAGATGTGGAGCACGAGGGCAGCAGCAGAAAACACAGCATTGACCAAGTTCCGCTGTTGGCATTGGAGAAACCTCTGCTGTGGAAGTACCAAGACAAAGGAGAAATGGAGGGGAATAAACCATATCGACAGTTGCCCAGATAGCTTTGCAATATCCGGGGCTTGCCCAATCAGTAGAAGGATTGGCGTGGCGAAAAGATAGACAGGAAGTAAGAGAATAGCACAGAGAAAGAGCACGATCCACGATCGCTGCAAGTATATTCCCAACATATGATACCTCTTCGAACCAAATGCTTGTCCACACAATGTCTCCATGGCGCTCGCCATTCCAAGCTGCAGTAATGTCAAATGCGTGCGGTTAGTCGTTTGCATAAGCAACAAACACGATCAAATTAACTTTCTTCAAAATATGCTTGAAACTAAATAGAGAGAAATAGAAGAGATAGAATGAGCATAACATGTGGCAGCCCGCCTTGGCAATATCAGCACCAAACACATTGAGTGCTCTCTAGTAACTCTCAATATCAGCAAACAATGTAGAAACTCTGGAATCAGATAGGATGAGATGCTCATCCTTACATTGTTTTATTAAAAAGAAGTCATGGACATAGGACAAAATTAATTGAAGATACAAAAGAACATAAAATGAAATTGGTAAGAAGACAATTAATAACAGCAATGGAGCTGTTATCAAAAGAACATCCATTGAAATTGGTAAGAAAATCATTAAGAACATCATGTGTGTATATATATATACACACACATGAACATATGTGTATATATATATACAAAAGAACATCATTAAGAACATCCATTGAAATTGGTAAGAAAATTTAGTTGTATTAAAAAAAAAAAAAAAAAAAAACCTTCGAATTGAATGCCAATGGAGCTGCACTCTGTTTCTATTCATAATTGGTTTAGCACCAATGGAAATTGAAAATTGTTGGCAGATTGGGATATATATATATATATATATATAACAGCAAAATGTGTATAAGCTGCAGCCAATGCCGTATAGATATGGGTCTTGGCTGCTGTTATGTTAGGGTGCTTTACAACATATGTGGGAAAAACAATCACACTCATCTATTTCAAATTTTAAGCAGCCATTAGAAACAGTCAAACTTGGAAGTGATGTTGATATTCACTAGCGCGCCACCGGTGGCCCCAACCCTAAGTCAAACAATCCATTTTTGTTGCGGAGGACTCCCATCCGTTGTTCAAAAAACAATCCATTTTTGTCTCATAATGTTCCCTCGCACTAGGTTGGATTGATATTGTTGTAGGAGGTGATGCTAATGAGGGCTTAGTGATTAGGGACTATTTGGACAGGGTACCCAAAAGTGAAGAGCTATCCACTTGTCGATATCAGTATTCCGCCGGCAAAAATAATTGGAGCTTGAAAACGTTATTTATGTGCTATATTCGAACTAGGAGCTCAAATACTTTGCAGTGACAAAATAACACCACCCGGGACAACCAATGATCAACTCATATAGAGATGGAACAAGAATGGAGTATTCTCGGTGAAATCCACATATCAGCAGTTTATGTATAGTGGAGTCAACACTAAGGACACAAATTGAATATAGAATACAAAATGCCCACTGAAAGTCAAGATATTTCTCTGGGCAGTCCATAGGAATGTGCTACTCACATGGCCAACATTACAAAGGCGTGACTGGTCAGGCCCTAATTTCTGTGTCCTGTATAGCGAAGCTGGAGAGTCCACCAACCATTTATTACTAAAATGTAGCTTCACTAATCATCTTTGGATTCGCTGTGCAAGAACTCTTGGGATAAACCTAAACATGGAGGAGGAAAATTACATAGGGGGTAGACTATGTCTAATTGGCCATCCATCAAATCAAGCTAGAACCCTAACCGCGGCTTTGTGTTGAAATGTTTGGTTGGAGAGAAATAATAGAATTTTTAATTCTACTGCTCGCTTATTACATACTTGCACCCGTCTAGTCATGCATGATTTTTTTTCTTAGGACAGATATACCTTCCGATGAGAGGCGAATACATATCTTAGAGGGTTCCTCTGAAGATGAATTGGATTCTCCTGACAACACTTGACCCGCATCCTTCAATCCGCGACATGGAGAAAGAATCCACTCTACAACATTACGAGAAGAACTTTTGAATGGACCTATTGTTACTTCTATGTATCATTTCTTTTCTTTTTTTGTTTTTTGAATCTAATGTATTATGAGAGTCACTCATTTGAGTGATCGTACTCAGGTACTCTTTGTATGATTCTGTTATCCACTTGCTAATGGAACACGGAGGGCTTCCACCCGCCGTTTTATTTCACAAAAAAGAAGGCGTTGTACTTGGGTAATCCAATAGATCAAATCAGGGGTTAGGAGAAGAGGATACAAGGAAAGTCTGCTATCACATATCATGAGCTGGTTAGAGATTATACAAGAATCAAATGTCTTTTATATCTCCTAAGAAAGCAATTCTGCAGTTGTCTACATGGCAAAAGGAGGCTCTCAAAGTACAATACTTGATTTTAATATGTATAATCTACCTGTTCATTTCAGAATTCATCCTACTAGATTGCTCAATCTGAATCCAAAACAATCTAAGTAAACAAATAAAATTACGGGAGATAGAGAAGACACATAATGAGGTTCGACTGAAAAGGTTTTCGATCTATGTTTTTGGTGGTAATGGTCGTTTAGAATGTATTTGAATAGAATGGTGAGAAAAATAAAGTTACAAGATTACTCTTCCCCTCTCTTCTTTATGAAACATTGATCCGTCTATGGCTGAAGAATCCTCCCTACTCATGGAAGGTGAAAGTCATATTTATACGAATGAGTCCTTGAATCAGTAGAGTTATGATGGATCTCAGTATTTTCTCTTTACTTCGAAGTCGTGTAACAGTTGATGAGTTAAGCTTAAGCACTGATTGCTTGCCAGCTTGAAGTGAGATGACTCATCATGCTGGCCCGTCTATGCACCTTTTCGTAACTTTGCTATATTGAGTAATCAGATGACTTTTACATGGGGGGAGGGTAGGCACAAGAAAAAGAAGAAAAAGAAGAAAAGAAAAATAAAATAAAATAAAATAAAAAGAAAAGAAAACAAAAGAAAAAAACAAAATGGAAAAGAAAAAATAATAATAATTAAAAAATGTGTGGGGCCCACATCACGGGGCCCGCACCCCGGGTAGCTGTGCACACCCAGGGGCGCCTGCGCTCAGTCCTAAATGCCCACTCATGCCCGGACATGGGTGCTTTCATGCTTGCCTACGATCTAGTGATGCAAAGAAAATTTTGAGGGAACAATTACGTTCCCTCAATTTATAGAAAAAAAAATATAGGAACGGAGTCTAGGAGTTAAGAGAAGAGAGGCAGAGAAGAAAATAATCTCTCTCAATGGAGAAAAAGGGAAGAGGCAGGAAAATCCAGAGAGCAGAGTTCCCTTTTCTTCTCCACCTCCGGCCAAAGCTTGGTATCGGAAAAATCAATCGACGTGATGCTCAGATCGTAAACGGAGTACAAAAATAATGCTCCACCGCTGCCAAATATCCCACAAATTAAAAGAGAAATTTCAAATTAATTGTTTCCCTATTCTTGTATGCTTGAAATCGCATAATTCTTTTCCATTGCGAATTTATTTTTGAATTACAACAATAAAAAGAAAATTACAGTAAATTTTGAGCATACAAGAGATTCTTTATTTGCCAATATTATAACTCAAAAAAAATGGAAAGGAATTCTTTGATTTCGGGCATACAAGAATTGACGACCACAGTAGAAGCCTCTCTTCATTGAAGAGTAAACGGCGGCGCAATCCGACATTATCGTCGATTCCTCTATCTTGAAACCTAGGCGTTATCGCTGGGTGATGGCGGAAAAATATGAAGTATCATTGCCCATAATAAAAGATAAGATGTTATCGTCTATTAATAAAAATAATGTATTATCGCCTCTAAATAAAGATACGACGTCATCGCCTATCTCCAATTCAAGCTCAACTTTAACGTGGTTACAAAAAAATAAATCAAGACCACCGGAGAAGAAGCAATGACCAACGGGCATATCTCAACATTACAAAAGATGCATTAATTGATAAATTACAGTCAGAAATGTTCCGCACAGAGAATCCGCAGCCCCTACCTCGCCTGCAGACGCGTGCGAAGAAGGAGCAGTGCACGCCCACAGGTGCGCGCAAAAGAAAAAAAATGATAAAACTAGAGGCGTGCGTAGTTGTGCCCCAACATGCACGCACGTGGGCGCACGTCCGCAGGCATGCGTGCGGAAAAAGCGCAGCGTGCGCATGCGGAAAATAATAAAAAAAAAAGGATATAAAACACAGCAAGTGCCTGCAGGCGTGCGTGGATCTCTCTATGTATACATGCGTGCGGATCTCTCCATGCGTGCTCACACCCTCTGCAAGGGCGCGCCACCCCTACACCCCCGGTGAGCTATCCGGATAGCTCGACCCCCGTGTTACTCGCATGACGTGATTCGAAGGGGCATAGTTAAGTATAATGGATAAATAATATTTAACCAATACTCATGAGGATGTAGAAAGATTATGACCAAAACATCAAACTCAAATATTATATACAAATTCGAATTCATCCAAAGAAGAGAAGGATGATTTAGCTTGAGAAATGTTATGTTCAAAATCAAAAAATGTGTCTAGAATATACATCAATTGAAGATAAACCCAACTAAATTCTCTCTAGTGAGAATTTAGAGCTCATAGTGCACGATGATACTCTCATCATTCATAGAACAGAAATTGATGTGTATTTAATATGATACTTGACTTAAAACTGATAATCTAAATGCGTTTTTAAATTTGTATATTAGTGAGATTAATTGAAGAATATATCAAAAAAAGATTTTTTTTCTTTTTTTGTATAAAACTTTTGTTTTTCTTAATTTTTTGTTATCCTTATTTTTCTTTTCTTTATTCCTTAATCTATCTTCTTTATGAATTTTGTGGGTATATTCACTACAAGCCCTCACGAGACACTACTCGTCCACTAAGGTAACCTAAGGGTTTAATGACTTGTTGCACATGCTAAGTGTAATCGCGATTCTTACGAAAGTGAGTTAAGATTTTTTTTTTTTCTTTTTAGATCTAGATTTTGCTCGAGAACTAGTAAAACATAGGTGTGGGGGTGTGATGAGTGCCACATATTGCATATTTATAGCCTCAATATTATCTATTTTTGTATTTAAATAATGTTACTCTGGTATTTTTAGTGTGCTTTTCAGATAAATCTATTCCTACAAGGAGGTGGCATAAATTCAGAGCTGGATTAGGAAACCAAGTTCAGAAAAGAGCTAAAAGTGAGCCAAGTTACAAGATTATGAAGCTGCGAAAGACGTAAGTCCAATATAGTAATTTATATCAAAAGTAAAGGAGCAGAACATCATGTAGAAGAAAGTTGAAGTCTAGAGCTCAAAATTTTGCCGCGATTTAGTAGCAATTGCTGCCAAATAGCGGTACTATGAGGCCCATATATCATGATTTATTTACGAGGTCTTCGATGTAATTTTTTAGTTACTCACTTATACTCAGATTAGGGTTTGGTTTTTCGAGTCCTATTTATTGGCTGTATCCTTGCAAAGTAGGTTTTTTAAGATGTAATTTTGTACTTTTTTTCATTAATAAAATTAGGATTTACCAAAGGGGTGACGGCTGCAATACTGTGCTTCAGAGATGGGCCATTGTTTTCAAGTTCGTTCTAGTAAGTAGAAATATTTTATTTATTTTTTAGATAGATTTAATTACTTTCTAGTATAGATTTAGTTGCTTTGTAGAATAGATTTATCTTGCTTTCTAGGAAAATAGATTTTTTCATGGTTTTCATAAATAAATATAGGTTTTTGATAATTAGTAGTATGAGTAACTAATTTGTTTTAGCCCTATGATGTAGATGAAATTAGTATAATAGATTTAACATAGATTTATCCATCTTCTTCCTAAAAAGAAATAAATTCATGATTTTTACATAAATAAATAAAAGATAGATTTCGTATATCATAATTCTTTGATAGATTATGCTTAATTTATATTTTGATAATCTATACTTGATTAGATTTGGAATTAATATTCTTTGTTTTTATTTATAGAATTATTAACAAGATTTTCCTATAAATAAATTGAAGAGAATAAACTTTTTAAATCTAATTTCTTTGATAGGTTATATTTAAGTTTGGTCTTTTGATAGTTTATGTTTAGATTAGGGTTTGAAGTTTATTTCTTTACTTTTGTTTATAAGATTATCTACTAGATATAATTTATTTTTAAGAAAGATGTTATCTTTGATAATCTATCCTTGCACATCACTTGATAGGTCATATTTAGGGGCACTTAATTAAAATCAAATTAAAAAAAATTACGTTTTTAATGTGTTACTTGATCGTGCATATTTAAAAAGTTAGGAAGAAAAAAATAATTCATTGTTAGATTATTATTCTAATGTATTTAAATTCCTAATCTAAACTTTAGGACATAAAACTAATCCTCTCAATTTAAAATCTCATAGTTAATTTGATAGAACTAAATAATTAGGAAGAATACAAAAGTCCTTAGATTCTCGAGGGAACGACTTGTTTGCACTACAACCGATATTGTACGCTTGTAGTAGATTTATCGCATCAATGGACCATCGTTGCGTTGTACCATAGTAGCTCGATGAATACCAGGTTTCCATAGGACTTCCAATTTTGCTCGAGCATAAATTGATTGCAGAAGATTTGGTGGCTAATTGCGACAATGATATGTGCTTGCCCACTTGAAGTACTTAACTCGCCAAATGGACTATCCCTGCTCTTCTTGGGTGTCAAATGGATTCGGTGCTTGGGCCTTCTTAGTTTATGGCGAAAGGTTTTCTTGCTTTCATACGCTCGTGTTAATTTTGGGATAGAGCGAGAGAAAGGAGGATCTCGTGTGCTGACATGTACCCTTAGGCTTGCACGTTTGATTTTACGATCAGGATGGGTTACGGATTTGAATTTAAACCTCCATTAGTTTGGATGGGTTAGATGCATTCTGGGAAAGGGAAACTGATGTAACCACTCCTACCAAATTTTCTGCCTTTCGAAGTCTTAGACATCTAAAGGAAACCTATATATACACTCAGGATCTAGTTGTCGGCACTCTTTACCCACCTAAGCATCCAAGGGAATTCTGGTCACCATTGCATTGCTCCCTTGTATCTCCAAGATTAGTCCTTTCTCTCTAAACTTTCATTTGGTTTTTCCTTTTGGCATACTCTCTATCGTTGTCTGCGTTTTATGCCATGCGTTACTTGGGCGATTATGAGACTTTGGCCCAAGACTAATCTGATAAGTATCATATATTGTATTTTTCCTCTTATACTTTATCTATTTTTATATATAAATAAATGCTACCCGGGTATTTTTAGTATCGTTTTCAGGTAATCTTATTCGTACAAGGAGACGACATGAAATCATAATCGGATTGGGAAATCAAGCCAGAAAAGTTTCCAAAGTGAGCAAAACTACGAGATTACAATGCTGCAGAGAGTCAAAGTGCAATACAGTCATCAAAATCAACTTATCAAGAGACGAAACTAATGTAGAAGAAATTTCCATAAGTTTTACACTAATTTGGCTGCCAATTAGCGGTATTTACCACCATATGGCTGCCCAAAGGTGGCTGTTCCAGAGGATATTCTTCGAGGGCTTCGATGTAATTTTGGAGTTTTTTAGTTCTGTTAGAATTAGGGTTTGATTTTCAAAACCTATATATTGGCCGTATCCTTGTATTCTAGGGAATCCTATAAGTTTTGTACTCATTTTAAATTAATAAAATTATGGTTTTGCTGAAGGGGTGACGATCACAATACCGTGCTCCGGAGGTAAACCATTGCTTTTAATTCTTTATTTGCTTTTTTAGATAGAATTAATTGCTTTCTAGTTTAGGTTTTATTGCTTTATAGATTAGATTTAATTGCGTTCATGAATAAAAATTTGATTTTGCTTGATAGAATATGAGTAGCTAATTTAGCTTAGCTCTAGGATGTAAATGAAACTAGAATCCACCATGTAATTGCTCTCGAGTATTTTGTTCTTAAATAAAATAATAAAGATATGATTTTTCTATGAAAAAATTAAAATACAAGAACTCGTAGATTAATGCTTTGATAGGGTATACTTGAATTATATTTCTTGATAACTTATGCTTAGTTAGGGTTTAGAGTTGTTGGTTTTCATCTTATTCAAAGAATTATCTAATGATTTAGTTTATTTTTATGAAAAGTAGTATTTTTGATGAGTTATGCTTGCACACCACTTGATAGCTCATGTTTAGGGCATTTTAAATAAAGATTAAACTAAAAGATCAAATTTTAATGATAGAAGAACATAATGGAAGTAAATATATGGTTGGAAACTAATGGATTCTAAATCCTAGACTAATTAGAATAACTCTCAACTCCAACTTAGAATTCATTGTTAATCCGTTAGACTATAGAATTAGTGATATCGCAAAAACACCTGAGATCTCTGTGGAACGACCTGTTAAGCGCTACAACCGACACTGTACGCCTGCAGTTAAATTATTACATCAAGTTTTTGGCGCCGTTGCCGCAGATCAACGGTGTTTTTCTTTCTTTTTCTGATGTTTTACGAGATTAACAGTGTGTGTTGAGTATGTAGGGACAAGAAATGCAGATACAGGAAAAGAAACATTACTAGATAAGCGTTTGAAGTGCACTGAAAAAAGTAAAGAACCAGATTCCCTGTTTTGGTAGCTAATTAGCGGGGTACGAAACCCCACAAAATTTTCCTGATATCTGTATTTTTTGTCCCTGGTTCTGTAAAAAAATACAAAAAAAGAACCAAATTAGCAACAGTAGGAATCACATTTCTATTTGATCATATCTATTCTACCGTTTTATCTCTCTACCACACCTCACTTCTTGCATTAGTTTAGGAAATTCACGCATACACTCACGGTCGCTGGTTCATGCCACATTGGACCCGTGATCAATTTGGTTGATTAGTGAGATCAGACTTGCTCATGGGTGCCAAGATGGACCAACCGATCCCGATCTTTCAGGATCGATGTTACTCATTGCGCACATCATTACCATCATGCATCAAACTTCCACACACAGTGGGTAATCACTATGAGTTGAAGCCACAGTACATCAGTATGCTTCCTAAATTCACTGGTTCTGATTAAGAGGATGCATATCTTTTTATCAGTGAATTTCAGAAAGTATGCGTGATGATAAAACTGCAACACTTATCGGTGGATGCAATTAAGCTCAGTTTCATCCCCTTTGCACTCAAGAATAATACCAAGAAGTGGTTGTACAGTATGCCTACTGATTCAATAACTACTTGGGATGAATTCGTTGCAGTATTTCTCAAGAAGTATTATCCCACGCATAAGACGGTAAGGATTAGAAATCAAATCAATCAATTCCGTCAAATGTCGGGAGAACCCTTCTGGAAATACTTGGAACATTTCAAGAATCTTTTAGCTCAGTGCCCCCACAATGCGATAGAAAAGTGGCGGTTGTATCAAATCGTGTACGAAGGACTCGATTACACATCCAAAACTCTTCTTGAGTCCATATATCAAGGGGAGTTCATGAGAAAGAATGAGGATGAAGTATGGGACTTTCTTGAGGATCTATCATGGAAGACTATGCAGTAGGAGAGTCCCATTGAGAAATCCAGTGCATCAACTTCTGCGCATAAGGGTGGGATCTATAGTGTCGATAGCTCTATAACTGCCGAAACTAAGATTGCAGCCCTTATGAGGATAATTAAGACATTGGAGACTCCTAGTGCTCCACCGATGGGTCAGCTAAATCAAATTCAAGTTCTCACATGCTTTAATTGCAGAACTCCGAATCATGTTATGGAGGAGAATCAATTATTAACGAATCTCATCGGTCCCACACTTGAACAGGTTAACGCATTGTATCAACAACCCATGAACAATTCTTACGCTCCTACATATAATCCTAGCTGGAGGAACCTTCCAAATCTATTATGGGGTTAAGGGCAATATCAGGGGCCCCTAACCCTAACATGTAGCCTCCAGCCAATGGTCAGTTCCCAAGACCAAATGTGGGTGCTTATCAACACCCAAACGCTTCAAATTGTGGGAACAACCAGAATAGACCACTTGCACAAAACCACTCACATCCACAACGGGGGATCTAATAATGAACAAAAAAATGACTTCAATCACTTAAGAAGCATGTTGAAAATCTTCTCAAATCTCATTCCAAGTTTGACACACATATGTCCAACCTTGACATGCACATGCAAAATCTTATGAAAGTATCAACTGATTTTATTCAAAGTACAGGTCAACAACTGCTCGTGAACTCTCAATCTATTAAGAATGTAGAGCAGCAGGCTGGACAATTAGCGAGCCAAATGAGCAAACGTGGCCAGGGTACCTTTCCAAGTCATCCCATAACAAACCCCAATGCCAGTTCCTCAAACTCCAATCAGTCACATGTGCACCAATGCAATGCAATTCACACGCTTAGATCTAGCAAGCAAGTGGACAATAATGTAGCCATGTCCCCTGATCCCACTCCTACTATCTCGCACTACATCATCTCTTCCACCCCTTTCTCCACAACCATCTCCATCGCCTCAATTACAGTCACATGATCATTTGGAAGAACCTGTTCCTGGGCCGAAAGCACCATATTCCAATCGGCTTAGTAAGCCTTCACCACAAGTAGAAAAGATTCTTGAAATATTTCAGCAGGTGAAAGTTAATATTCCACTCCTTAACATTATACAACAGGTTCCTACTTATGCTAAGTTCCTCAAAGATTTGTGTATTAAGAAACGAGCAAGAAACATTCCTGAGAAAGTTTTTCTTACTGCAAATATATCGCAAATCCTCTCTAACTCCTTGCCTATCAAGTACAAAGATTCAGATTCACCTACAATCTCATGCACCATTAGGATCACTACATTTGATAGGGCATTGCTTGATTTAGGGACAAGTGTCAACTTGCTTCCTTACACTGTTTATCAGCAACTGAGATTAGGAAAACTTCAACCTACTAAGGTCACATTACAGTTAGCTGATCGTTCGATCAAGAGACCACTTGGTATGGTTGAAGATGTGCTTATTAAGGTCGGCGAGTTTATCCTTCCTGTAAACTTTATTGTCTTAGAAACTGAGCCGATCTCCAATCTACGGAATTAAATTCTCATTATCCTGGGTAGACCATTCCTTGCAATATCAAATGTATTAATTGATTGTAGGAGTGGCCTCATGAAGTTATCATTTGCGAATATGACTGTGATATTGAACATATTTAATATGGATGAGCACACAACGAGCTCCCTCATTGAGGTCAACATGATTCATAGTTTGCACTCTCATTTGACCTCTCACATGGATGATGAACCCTCATTTGAGCAAATTTTCAAAGATGAGCTCATATTATTAAATGAATTAGCACATACTGATTCTATGTATGATGATACTTGTGCAAGTGTGCCATTGATTTATGAGCAAAGTTTTGAGGATTTGTTTACAGAGAAGCTCATATTACTTCGTGAGTTAGAAGAGCCATCACCACGTTCACTTGATCATATAGCACTCTTCTCACCTCACGATATTTCTACATGTATATTTGTTACTAATAATGATTGGCAGGTTTATAATGAAGAATTTTTTAACCTAATCATTAATGCTTACATGTTGATAAAGAAAAAGCGAGGACGGTATAAGAAGCAGAAATGTAATTTCGTGACTTGTAGGAGGTTGATAAGATATAATAATGCACCTACTTCACGTTTAAAACACACACACTATGAAAGTGGAAAGCGATCGAGAGGTCGTAACCGCTTTCCAAGCGTTAATAGGGTGATGATATTGAGATCGTAACTTTTACGACTCTCATTATTTAGTATTTGTATAATAGTTTTCATATTTATTTTACCACACTTGGTTTGTGTATGAGAGCATACATGAGTTTATGTGTGGGGAATAGGATAATTTTTTTTGTGTGTTTTTTCTAAGATTATAGTTTTCTTTTTAAAGTTTTTATTTTTGGATTTCTTTATTTTACACTTTGGGTAGTTTTTAAGGTAACTAACTAAAAAAAAATAAAAAAAACTGAAAAAAATTAAAAAAAATTAACAACAAATTTATGTATTTTTATCAATAGATCAACCTAATTACAGATAAATAAACAAATTTAGATATGAAATTGGATATGAGAGTAGATTGGACGATACACTTTGAATTTTATGAAAAAAGATTAAAATCTGAAAAATAAATACCGCTAATAGTAGTTTTGAGGCAAGTATACAATTATTTTTCACTTCACAATAGTTTATTAGGTTAAGGACATAAATGATAATAATTGAGTAAGTTTTTTCTCTCTAAATAAAGAAAAAAGTGAGAATAAAATAATGGGATGAGCCTGATATTAAGCCAATAGTCTCGAGAGTGATAAAATAATAGAGTGCGCCTGGTATTAAGGTAATAGTTTCAAGAGTGAAAAAAGAGTATGATCCAAGTAATCAGGTACTTTGCGCCTATGTAAACGTGAATATTCGTATGAAAGATGAAATATTCTAAAAAAAAAAAAAAAAAAAAAAGAGTATGAACCAAGTAATCGGGTACCTTGTGCCTAAGCAAGCTTGAATATTCGCATGAAAGTAAAATATTCTTAAAAAAATGAAAAGAGAAAAAGAAGAAAAAAAGAAAAAAGAATATTATGAGAGAGGAGATGGATTATGAGTTAGAGTTGGAGTCTAAAACTGAAGTAGACTATCACACGTGTACGTAGATATATATGAGCAAATGAATTATCTGTTAGTGGGTATTGAAAGATAGAATTTAAATTTTTAATTAAAATGATAAGTGTATTTGATATGACGCTCAATTTGAAAATTGATAATCTAAATGCGTTCTTGAGTTTGTATATTAGTGAGATTAATTGATGAAAATATTATTAAAAAAAGATTTTTCTTTCTTTTGTATAAAATTTTATTTTTCTTAATTTTTGGTTATCCTTATTTTTTTCTTTATTCCTTAATCTATTTTCTTCATGAATTTTGTGGGTATATTCACTGTAAACCCTCACGAGACAACACTCGTCCACTAGGGTAACTTAGGAGTTTAAAGGCTTATTGCACGTGCTAAGTGCAATCGCGATTCCTGCGAAAGTGAGTTAGGATTTTTCTTTTTCTTTTTAGGTCTAGGTTGTGCTCAAGGACTAGCAAAAGATAGGTGTGGGGGGTGTGATAGATATCATATATTGTATTTTTTCTCCCATACTTTATCTATTTTTGTATATAAATAAATGCTACTCGGATATTTTTAGTATCTTTTTCAGATAATCTTATTCGTACAAGGAGACGACATGAAATCATTATCGGATTGGGAAATCAAGCCAGCAAAATTTCCAAAGTGAGCAAAACTACGAGATTACGATGTTGTAGAGAGTCAAAGTGCAATACAATCATCAAAATCAACTTATCAAGAGACGAAACTCATGCAGAACAAATTTACATAAGTTTTACACTAATGTGGCCACCATTTAGGGGCATTTACCGCCATTTGGCGGCCCAAAGGTGGCCGTTCCAAAGGATATTTCTTCGAGGGCTTTGATGTAATTTTGGGATTTTTTAGTTTTGTTAGAATTAGGGTTTGATTTCCAAAACCTATATATTGGCCGTATTCTTGTATTCTAGGGAATCCTCTAAGTTTTGTACTTGTTTTAAATTAATAAAATTAGAATTTTGCTGAAGGGGTGACGGCCACAATACCGTGCTCCAGAGGTAAGCCATTGCTTTTAATTTTTTATTTGCTTTTTTAGATAGAGTTAATTGCTTTATAGTTTAGGTTTTATTGCTTTCTAAATTAGATTTAATTGCGTTCATGAATAAAAATTTGATTTTCCTTGTTAGAAATATGAGTAGCTAATTTAGCTTAGCTCTACGATATAGATGAAACTAGAATCCACCATATAATTGCTCTCTAGTATTTTCTTCTTAAATAAAATAATAAAGATATGATTTTTCCATGAAAAAATTAAAATATAAGAACTCGTAGATTAATACTTTGATAGGTTATACTTGAATTAGATGTCTTGATAATCTATACTTAGTTACGGTTTGGAGTTGTTTATTTTCATCTTATTCAAAGAATTATCTAATGATTTAGTTTATTTTTATGAAAAGTAGTATCTTGGATGAGTTATGCTTGCACACCACTTGATAGTTCATGCTTAGGGCACTTTAAATAAAGATTAAACTAAAAGATCAAATTTTTATGATAGAAGAAAATAATAGAAGTAAATATATGGTTGGAAACTAGTGGATTCTAGATCCTAGGCTAATTAGAATTTAGAAGTCTTTGTTAATCCGTTAGACTATAGAATTATTGAGAACGCAAAAATACCTAAGATCTCTGTGGGACGACCTGTTAAGCGGTATAACCGGCACTGTACGGTTGCAGTTAAATTATTACATCATAATCTTACAGATCTTCTAATCTAGACTCATTGGCCCCATGTTCATCTTCGAATTCCCCAATGGTAGAGTCTAGTGACCATTCTGAGCAAGTAGACATTGTTAAGGGAATCTTCAAAGTGGAGGGTATCTGAGGAGTCATATTCCAGAGGTTTGTCGGGAGGTTCTCCACTGCATGTTGGAGGGACTGAGAAGAACTATCTTGGACAAGTTAGATAAGAGGATGAAGGAAACCTTCTCATCCACTACGCATCTATGGTCAACCCTCTCTAGGGAGAGATTTCTTTTCATTCATGCACACCCATTACTATTCCTCCTCTTGATTTTCAAATCTATAATCCTTTTGGATGTTGCTTCAGAGTGTATTATCTGAAGCTAACTCTTAGGTTTTCCATTTGCTAGTTCCTAGTAAAGTTGCTTCAGTTCCATAATGTCGGCTTGTGTGAGCTTTCCTCTAACTCCATGGAGATAGTGCACTCCTTCATCGTCCTCTATTTTATTTTCCTGATCTCCCTTCTATCAATATCAAGTCCTTGAAGGGTGTGAATTTATGGTGTTATTTCTTGGATTGTCATAATAAGTCATTCTCATGAGAGTATCCGTCCTACAATAAGTCATGGTGGAAAAAGTTTTGTCTTTCTTATGATCATCAAGCTTGAACTTGTTGGGACCCCTTAATTGGAGTGCCAGGCATAGACAACAGCTTTCTTAAGTTGATTGAGATAGAATTTACTCACATCAAGTTACTCTATAAGTTGCCTTCTTACTAGAGGAATGTAGAGTAATTGACTAAGGAGGAGACTCTAGTCTCCATAAAATTCAGTAATGCTAGACAACCAAGTAAGCAGTTAAAAAGTTTTGTATTTGGATGTTGACTTCGACTGATACTTATCTTTTTCTTGATTTTATAAACTTCAACAAGATCCAAAGGATGATTGAAGAGTAACTATTTTGATAGCATATTCAAGAACCAAGCTGTAGGAAAATCTGAGAGGCCCAACAACCTTCGAGGAGCTCACCTCCAACAGTTGCCACTTGCCCCATTCATGGAAAGGAAGCTGGGGATGATAATGTAATAGTCGAGGTCCATGAGTTGCTTCATCACAAGGTGTTGTGGGCTCTAGAAGGGGGAAGTCATCCACTGTCGATTTACATTCTCAGGTTAAGAGGACGCTGCAAACTCAATCTGGGCAGGAGATAGTTAGTGAGGAAAATGGTTTTTCAAACAGTAGCAAGTTTCTCCTTTTTAGCCCTTATTGCCTTGATATTGTCATTTGAATTGTTACTTCTGAGCCATAATTGTCCCCGAAGAGTCACTTACAATAATGAGTCCGGAAAGAGACCTTATGAGGATAAGGGACCTTGACTCCATTGAGATTGACAAAACCAAGGTGGACCTAATTACGAATCTTCCACCTCTGCGATCAGTGAAAGATTTATGATCTTTCTTTGGCCATATTGGATTCTATAGACGATTCATCAAAAACTTTAGCAAAATTGCTAGGTCTACTAGCGAAGGATGTACTATTTAATTCACACCTGATTGTCTTAAAGCCTTTGAGCAGCTCAAGAAGGCACTTACCACCACTCCCATCATTCATGCATCATATTAGAGTCTGCCTTTTGGGCTTATGTGTGATGCATCTGATTATGCTATCAGTATAGTTCTTGAACAACGTATTGATAAACAGCCATATGTGATTTATTATGCAGGTAGGACGCTCAATGACTCCCAATTGAACTGCTTTAGTATAGAGAAAGAGCTTCTGGAAGTCATCTTTTCACTTAAAAAGTTTCGTTCTTATTTGATTAGATCACGAATTATAGTATACATTGGCCATATTGCTTTGAAATATTTGTTAACCAAGAAAAATGCAAAAGCAAGGCTCATTTGATAGATCATCTTATTATAAGAGTTTGATCTTTAGATTCTAGATAAGAAAGGTGTTGATAAATCTAGTAACTGATCACTTGTCTCGCCTACCCAATGCTCCATCTAGTGTGCACCCACCCTATAAGTGATCTTTTCCTGATGAACAGTTGTTTGTATTAACTTATGAACCATGGTTTGCTGATATTGTAAACTATTTTGCGACAAAAACGATTCCATTTTATTGGTCCAAACATGATCAATATAGATTTTTATCACAAATAACATTTTTTTATTGGGGCGAACCTTATTTGTTCAAATATTGTCTAGACTAGATCATGCATCGATGCATACCCGATAATAACATACAAAGTTTCCTCTCTTTTTGTTATGATCTTGCTTGTGGAGGACATTTTGGTTCCAAAAAAAATGTCAAAAAGATATTGCAGAGAAGTTTTTAATGGCCAACTCTTTTTAGAGATGCTGTCAAATATTGCAAGATGTGTTCACGATATCAATTTGTAGGTAAGATTTCGTGGTGCAATATGATATCTTTGAAACCTATCCTTGAGCTTGAGATATTCGGGTTCCTCTGTCTAGAAGAAATATCCAGCTTCACTAACTGACCTCCCAAAATATTGAATAAGGGGATAGATCTCTCTCCCGGTTTAGATAGAAACTAGCTTAGAGCAACGATCTTGCCATTAAGTGACCAGAGGTTTCTTATAGTTTTTGGTTCTTGCATCTTGATAATGGCAACTATTTGCTCGAGGTTAGCTTAAATATCCATGGAAGAAACCATAAGCCAAGGAACACAATGAATGTTATTCTGAAGGCAAATTTAGTTAGATTCCACTTCATGTTGTACATTCTGAGCACATCAAATGTTTCCAGGAAGTCGATGATGTGATCCAGTGACTTCTATGACTTGAACACCATGTCATTGCAGCCAACATGAAATTTGAAGGCTTCATTAACCAACCTTTGATATGTTGCCCTCACATTCTCAAGGCCATAAGGCTTGACTTAGTAGTTGTACGTCTCCTAGTCAATGATGAATGACGTTTCATTTCTTCCTCTTTCGTCATCATTATATGATTGTAGCCTGAGAAGATGTCCATAGAGCTCAGTAGCTGGTGTCCTGATGTCAAGTCGACGAGTTGATCAATGCAGGATAGAGGAAAGCAATCCTTGGTGTTAGCCTTATTGAGGTTAGTGTAATCTACACACATCCTACACTTGCTGCTACATTCCTTCACGAGGACCATGTCTGTGAGCAAATCTTGGTAATTAACTTCCCTAATAAAACCTGAAATGAGTAACTTGTCGACTTCCTCCTTTGCTGCCTTCCTTTTGCATTTGATGTTCTTGTTTTTCTATTTGACTGAATAGAAGCTTGAATTGACATCCAAATAATGGGAGATGACCCATGAAGATGTCCCTGTTGTCCTTGAGGAAGTGTGCCAGCTAGGATCGAAGCGGTTACTGGAGGGTCGAGCTAGTCTAAGTCCTCTAGTTGGGTCCATGCAACTTAATCGAAGAGGTTTCTTCTATTGGGGAATATCGGAGTTCTCCTGACTCATCCCTTCATATAGTAGCTTCAATGTTGCAAGATAATTTATGCACTCAGCTTGTCTTGGAGGTACCACGCCATCCGCTAGAGGTGGTTGGGGTTGTCTCTTAGTAGAAGGCAGATAAAAATTCTATGATGAATTCTAGTTGCTGGAACTAACCCGACTCTATTTTCCATAGGAAACTTCATTACTTGAGAAAGAATTAAGATGACAACTCTCAGGATATGTAGGGATATTCATACTACATAAGGATCACATTTTATGGTGACTTGGCATCCATGATGATGTACTCGACCTTCACGATAATTCATCATGGCAGCTCTTAGCAAGTTCACTCTTGACCACGTCTTTGGTTCTGGCCTCTTCTTGGGATGAGATGAATTGCAAGAGGTCGTCCTCTCTCCCTTGCGTGAAGAAGGACCAACTCCCGTTTTTTCTAAGGGAGCTTCAACAGTTGTTTGTTCTCTTCTAACTTGCTCCTTGTTGCGATAATATGTATGAAAGAACTCAAACCTTGAGCAGGTTAGACTATAAATCTTATCATATCTTTTGAAAGCAAAAGATCATTGTTAGAATCACAAGCAAGCAACATGTTTGTGAAAAGAAAAATGCCTTTGAGGATATATTACTTACGTTCTCCCATGGAATTACTTAACTAGTGATAACTAGGGGTGGCTCCTCAATCAAGGAATTGGTGTTAGGGATGACTCCTCGATCAAAGAATTGATGTTCCCCTAGTAGGAAGGAAGCTCATACAAAATCTTCACCCAATGAAGCTCGACCTTAGGAAACCGAGGGGAGTTGCCAACATCTTCTTGTTTTCGGAAAAAAACCGAGGATCCTTTCATTGCCATTGAGAAAATTTATAGATTATAAAAATTTCTCTTTTTTGTTTTGATTACAATGAAAAGAAATTGAAAAGAAAAAACAGACGAGAGGACTTATAGAATACATCGCTCTCATTTTTTAGAAGATCATGAGATCGAGGCAGCTATGATGATTGATCTATTCCTCGTTGAGATCCGATGTCGATGATTGGAGACGGTGGAGATTTCTTGAGCTCGTTCTTCTTCTGTTCTAATCTTGGAGGAAACTCGAACTCTTGCGTGAGAGAGAGATACGACCAAAGGTTCCGAAGGTTCTCTCTCTGCTGATCTCAAGGCTTCAAAGCTCTCGTGCATAATTTGAATTGCCAAAAGATCCATTTTGAGTCCCTCTGGAGGGGTATTTATAGGCTTCAGACTGTTGAGGGGTTTCCTTGTGGATAGAAATTTAATCTTACTTGATAAGATATCTGAGTTTCCTTTTGATCAGAATTGCTGCAAGATTCATTGTATCTGATCATGATTCTGCACCTAAAAATTAATTAGAATCAAATTAGAATTTATAGAATTATCAAACTTAAATATAATTAATTAGAATCTTACACCCAAAAATTAATTAGAATCGGATTAGAATTTTGTAGAATACACAAAATAGTTCTGGGCGGAGCGAATTCAAATTATTGTGCGTGAGACCAGACCTCACTGCGCACGAGGCTGGGTGACTGGCCTCACGGCGTGAGGCTGGTTGCCAACCTCGCGCCCATGAGACTGGCCTCCAGCCTCACAGTGCACGAAGGCTCGACCAGCCTTGTAGCACGCGAGGCTGGAACCTAGCCTCACGAGGCTAGATCTGGCCTCCTTTTTTTTTTCTTTCTCATTTTTTTGGCACGAGGCGCGAGCATTTTTTTATCATCCTAAAGACCCCTTCCAAAATTATCAAAATTTTGTCTCTCCATTTGTTTGGCAAAATTTTGAAATACTTTGGATTTTTTTTCCATTCAAGATTAGTATTCTAGCTAAGGATATAGTGTTGTCATAGCAAGCTAAATTTTGTTGATCATTATGAGGTAGACTCGCATGGATAATAGACAAAGTCTTGATGATTGGGTTAAAATCACAAGATCATAGACAGAGGTATGACTGACGTGCATATAAGGTGATCGTTTTGAAATCGATGGATGGATTTAATGGAATTGATGAATGATTTTATGGAAGATGGAAATTGTTAAGGGAGTGGTGATACCTTAGCAAGCTGAGTGTTTTGACTGTGATGTGACTCGTTTGGGTTACCAAACAGAGTTGATGACTCGCCTAGATGACGGACAGAGTCGATAATTATTTTCGTATTGAGAAATGACTCGCCTAGTTGACAGACAAAGCCGGAATGATGGATTTGAGATCGAAGAACCACGGGCAGAGGTGTACTGTTAAACTTACCCATGGGGTTTTAACAGAGATGTACTATTAAACATACCGAGATGACCGAATCGGGGTCGAAGAACTATAGGAAGAGGTGTACTGTTAAACGTACCCATGGGGTTTTAGTAGAGGTGCTTAATTGCACATGCTTGGGGTTTTACAGAGGCATTTTATTGCATACGCCAAGATGATCGGGTCAGGATCATTGGTTTTGGCAGAGACGCCTAATTGCACATGCCGAGATGTTTGGGTTAGGATCATAAAAGAAATTGTTTATTGTGGAGTGTTTGGTGGTTCACATTTTTACTATCCAATATAAGAGTTTAACATGACAGTTTTGGTTGAATTGGGGTGAAATGATCTGAATCTCGTTGTCAAATATAAGAGTTTAACATGACAGTTTTAGTTTTTTTGAGATGAGATATTTTGAGTCTCGCTGCTAGAGGTAAGAGCTTAACGTGATAAGTTTGGTTGTCTTTATGGTGAGATGGTTTGTATCTCGTTATCAGAGATAAGAGTTTAACATGACAGGTTTATGGAATTTTTAACAAACTCCTAACTATTAATGGATTTAACATGTCTTTACCAATCGCCATTTGAATTGGGTTAGCCATACTATTCCCCTCAGTATGATGAGTTGTTGAGGGTTTTGTTTGGTCTTAAATGCCAAATATTCACTCTTCCCTTTGCTTTAGTGGCTATGGATTTATTGTGACAAATTTATTATAAGATTTTTAGCAAACTCCCATCTATCAACGGATTTTAGGTGTTTTTACCAATCGTTATTTGCGTTGAGCTAGCTATGTGATGAGTATCATATATTGTATTTTTTTCTCCCATACTTTATCTATTTTTGTATATAAATAAATGCTACTCGGGTATTTTTAGTGTCTTTTTCAGTTAATCCGATTCGTACAAGGAGATGGTATAAAATCAAAATTGGAGTAGGAAATCAAAGTCCGAAAAGTTTCTAAAGTGGGCAAGACTACGAGACTACGATACTGCAGAGACTCAAAGTAAAATACAGTCAGGAAAACTAAACGTAGAAGACAAGAGTTTCATGCGAAAAATATTTCATGAATTTTTTCCACAATTAAGCTGCTAAATAGCGGCAATACCCACAAAATGGCGGTCCTTTGTGGGCCCCATGCGCCGTGTTTTCTCCCATGGCTTCATTGTAATCTTGTAGTTTTACAATTGTATTATAATTGGGTTTCGTTTCCGAAACCTATATATTGGCCGTATCTTTGTATTCAAAGAGAATCCTGAACTTTTGTACTCATTTTTAATTTAATAAAATTAAGGTTTTGCTGAAGGGGTGGCGGCCACAATACCGTGCTCCAGAAGTAAGCCATTGCTTTCTAATATTTATTTGCATTTTAGATAGAATTAATTGCTTTCTAGTATAGGTTTTATTGCTTTCTAGATTAGATTTATTTGCTTTCATAAATAAAAATAGATTTAATTGCTTACTAGAAATATGAGTAGCTAATTTTCTTTAGCCCTACGATGTAGTTGAGGTTAGTTTAATAGACCTAACATGAATTTATCTCATCTTCTTCCTAGAAAGAAATAAAATTATGATTTTTCTATAAATAAATAAAAGATGAAGTTCAAAAATCATAACTCTTTGATAGATTATACTTAATTAATATTTTGATAATCTATGCTTAGATGAAGTTTGTAATTCTTATTCTTTGTTTGTTTTTAGAATTATCAATAGAGATTTTCCTATAAATAAATTGACTTGAATAAACTTGTAAATCTGATTTCTTTGATAGGTTATACTTGAATTAGGTTTCTTGATAGTCTATACTTAGATTATGGTTTGAAGTTTATTTCTTTTATTTTGTTTATGAGATTTTCTACTTGATATGATTTGTTTTAAGAAAGATGTTATCTTTGATGGTCTATACTTACACATCACTTGATAGGTCATACTTAGGGGTACTTGACTAAATTCAAATTAAAAAGATCACCTTTTTAATATGTTACTTAACCGTGCATAATTAAAAAGATAGGAAGAAAGAGATAATTTATTGTTAGGCTACTATTCTAATGGATTCAAAATTCTAGGCTAATCTTTAGAACTTAAAAACTCATCCTCCAACCCAGAACTCTTAGTTAATCTACTAGAACTTAAGAAATAGTAAGAATCATAAAAATACCTTAGATCTCTGTGGGACGACCTGTACAGCGCTGCACCGATACTGTGCGCTTGCAGTAATTTATCACATCAAGTTTTTGGCACTGTTGCCGGGGATCGACGGTGTTTTTCTTGCTTTTTCTAACGTTTTACGGGATTAACAGTGTGTGTTAAGTGTGCAGGGACTAGAAAGTACAGATACAGGAAAGAAACAAGACGAGCAAAGCGTATTGAGTTCACGACGGAAAGTAGCTTTGGGCCGCTAATTAGCAGAATATACCGCTATTTGGCGGTACTTAAGGTACGAAACGCCACAAAATTTTCCTGATATCTATATTTCATGTCTCTGGTTCAGTAAAAAAATACAAAATAAAATCAATCTTTTTTTTATTTCTTTTCCATCTCTCTCCCTTTCCACCTTTTTCAAAAAAAATTAATTAAAAAAAATATTTCAAAATCAAATTGGTTGCTATCATTGTCGTGATCCATATCATAATTATTATCATTATCCATGGATCGGAAGGTCGCTAGGATTAGATCATAATCAAATTCACAACACATATGATGAACTTACGAGCGCTTCTTATACACAAAATTATAATTATGAATGGATGAATAATTCTAATTTTTCCTATAATCAAGAGCCACACCAAGAGAATTCTCCATCTGATCCTTTCTTTATGGGCTATTCATCTTCATGTTCTACATTTAATCATGAACAAGATATTCAATTGAACATGATAGATGAAAGATTAAAAAGATTAGAAGCGAGGTATGCATGTCATGAGAATCTACCTCCAACCACTTCATATCTGTCATCAAATATGTACATGGATCCATCATATCATTCTTCAAATTTCACTCATGATTTCGAGATGCAATTATTTGAGAAAAATAAGGAAAATTATGATCATGAGTTTGAGGAACGAAGACGTAGAATAGAGGAAGATATGGAAGTTTTGCTAAAATCATCATCTCAAAAATCATCCTATCAAATTGAATCTTGTATAGAAGATCTTCTTAAAGTGATTTCCCAAGCTAAACTTTTTGTAGATCAACCATCTAATAGTTTGAACATATCTGACTCCAACGAGCAATCACTCTAGTCATCTTCTGAAGTAGATATGGTTCAAAATGAATTAAATAATTTTGTGCAGGATGAGTCTATAATTCAATATTGTGATCAACCTATTTTATACCATTGTGACAATAATTATGAAGAAATCAGTGATAAAGAAAATATTTTGCTTGATGATTTACCTCATGGTGAGCTAGCTAGTGACGCATTATCATTTGATTCTTTTGATGAAAATTGTGAAGAAATTTGTGAAGAAGAATTTCTATCCCTTCATAATAATTTGACTAACGATAAGTCCACTAGTATGGCATTTTCTTTTGAGAATTTTGATGACAGGTTTGAAGAAAATTTAAATGACGAGCCCAGAATATTAGAAGAATGGAAAGAATCTAAAAAAGAAGAGGTCATGGTACCCGATGATTTGAAAGAGTCCTCCAAAATCGAGCTCATGATTCCACAACACCAAAGTGAGTATGTTATTATACAAGTTGATAAAACAAAAATACTTACTAATATGAAAGATGCTCGTGGATGGAATATGAATGATGATAAAGGTATGCTTTCCAACCTCAAAATTTTACTATTGAATAAAAGAAAGAAGAGTAAAAGTAAATTAAGAAAAATAAAAAATAAGATGGAGAGATTAAATGCAAAACTGACAAAAAGGCTAAGTTCATCCATATCAAAATGTAAAAGGACACATTATGAGAGTGGAAAGCGATCAAGACGTCGTAGCCGTTTGATTTTTATAATTAGTGTATAATATTTGTATAATAGTTTTCTTTTTTTTTTTACCACCCTTGGTTTGTGCATGAGGGCATACACAAGTTTAGGTTTGGGGGAGTGGATTAGGAGATTTTTATTTCTTAGGATTTTTAGGATTTTATTTTTATTTTTAGGTTTTTTAGATTTTTGGGTTTCTTTATTTTACACTTGGGGTGGGTTTTAGGGTAACTAACTGAAAAAAAAAAATTAAAAAAAACTGAAAAAACTGTAAAAAATTAAAAAAATAATTTATGTATTTTTATCAATAGATCAACCTAATGACAGATAAAGGAACAAATTTTGATTTAAAATTAGATAGGAGAGTAGATTGGATGGTACACTTTGAATTTTATGAAAAAAATCAAAATCCGAAAATAAATATTGCTAACAGTAGTTTTGAGGCAAGTATACATTTATTTTTCACATCACAATAGTTTATTAGGTTAAGGACAAAGATGATAACGATTGAGAAGTTTTCTCTCTCTAAACAAAAAGAGAGAAAAAAATAGAAAAAAAGTGAGAATAAAATAAATGGGTGAGCCTGGTATTAAGGCAATAGTCTCAAGAGTGATAAAAAAATAGAGTGTGCCTGGTATTAAGGCAATAGCCTCAAGAGTGAAAAAAAAAGAGTATGATTTGAGTAATCGGGTACTTTGCGCCTAAGTAAGCGTAAATATTCGCATGAAAGGTGAAATATTCTAAAAAAAAGAAAAGAAAAAGAAAAAGAAAAGAGTATGAACCGAGTAATCGGGTATGTTGCGACTAAGTAAGCGTGAATATTCACATAAAAGGTGAAATATTCTTAAAAAAAAGAAAAAAAATTGTTATGAGAGAGGAGATGAATCATGAATTAGAGTTTGAGTCCAAGGCCGAAATAAATTATTACACATGCACGTTGTTGTATAGGAACCAATGAATTATCTGTTAGTAGGTATTGAAAGATAGAATTTAAATTTTTGATTAAAATGATAAGTTTATCTGATATGACGCTCGATTTGAAAATTGATAATCTAAATGCGTTCTTGAGTTTGTATATTAGTGAGATTAATTGATGAAAATATTATAAAAAAAGATTTTTCTTTCCTTTGTATAAAATTTCTATTTTTCTTAATTTTCAGTTATCCTTATTTTTCTTTTCTTTATTCCTTAATCTATTTTCTTCCTGAATTTTGTGGGTATATTCACTGTAAACTCTCACGAGACAACACTCGTCAACTAGGGTAACCTAGGGATTTAAAGACTTGTTGCACGTGCTAAGTGCAATCGCGATTCCTGCGAAAGTGAGTTATGATTTTTTTTCTTTTTAGATTTAGGTTTTTTTGGAGAACTAGCAAAAGATAGGTGTGAGGGTGTGATAAGTATCATATATTATATTTTTTTCTCCCATACTTTACCTATTTTTGTACATAAATAAATGCTACTTGGTTATTTTTAGTGTCTTTTTCAGGTTATCCGATTCGTACAAGGAGATGACATAAAATCAAAGTTGGAATAGGAAATCAAAGTCTGAAAAGTTTCTAAAGTGGGCAAGATTACGAGACTATGATGCTGTAGAGACTCAAAGTAAAATACATTTAGGAAAACTAAACGTAAAGACAAGAGTTTCATGCGAAAAATATTTCATGAATTTTTTCCACAATTAAGCCGCTAAATAGCGGTAAGACGCGCCAAATAGCGGCCCTTTGTGGGCCTCATGCGCCGTGTTTTCACCCGTGGCTTCGTTGTAATCTTGTAGCTTTACAATTGTATTATAATTGGGTTTGGTTTTCCGAAACCTATATATTGGCCGTATCCTTGTATTCAAAGAGAATACTGAATTTTTGTACTCGTTTTTAATTTAATAAAATTAGGATTTTGTTGAAGGGGTGGCGGCCACAATATCGTGCTCCAGAGGTAAGCCATTGCTTTCTAATATTTATTTGTTTTTTAGATAGAGTTAATTGCTTTCTAGTATAGGTTTTATTGCTTTCTAGATTAGATTTATTTGCCTTCATAAATAAAAATAGATTTAATTGCTTACTAGAAATATGAGTAGCTAATTTTCTTTTGCCCTACGATGTAGATGAAGTTAGTTTAATAGACCTAATATGGATTTATCTCATCTTCTTCCTAGAAAGAAATAAAATTATGATTTTTCTATAAATAAATAAAAGATGGAGTTCACAAATCATAATTTTTTGATAGATTATGATTAATTAATATTTTGATAATCTATGCTTAGATGAAGTTTGGAATTCTTATTCTTTGCTTGTTTTTAGAATTATCAATAGAGATTTTCCTATAAATAAATTGACTTGAATAAACTTGTAAATCAGATTTCTTTGATAGGTTATACTTGAATTAGGTTTCTTGATAGCCTATGCTTAGATTATGGTTTGAAGTTTATTTCTTTTCTTTTGTTTATGAGATTTTCTACTTGATATGATTTGTTTAAATAAAGGTGTTATTTTTTATGGTCTATACTTGCACATCACTTGATAGGTCATACTTAGGGACACTTGACTAAATTCAAATTAAAAAGATCACTTTTTTAATATGTTACTTAACCGTGCATAATTAAAAAGATAGGAAGAAATAGATAATTTATTGTTAGGCTACTATTCTAATGGATTCGAAATCCTAGGCTAATCTTTAGAGCTTAAAAACTCATCCTTCCAACCCAGAACTCTTAGTTAATCCACTAGAACTTAAGAAATAGTAAGAATCATAAAAACACCTTAGATCTCTGTAGGACGACCTGTACAGTGATACACCGACACTGTGCGCTTGCAGTAATTTATCACATCAAGTTTTTGGCGCCGTTGCCGGTGATCGACGGTGTTTTTCTTACTTTTTCTAACGTTTTACGAGATTAACAGTGTGTGTTGAGTGTGCAGGGACTAGAAAGTACAGATACAGGAAAAGAAACACGGCAAGCTAAGCGTATTGAGTTCGCGACAGAAAGTAGAGAACCAAATTCTCTCTTTGGGCCGCTAATTAGCTGAATATACTGCTATTTGGCGGTACTTAAGGTACGAAATGCCACAAAATTTTCCTGATATCTGTATTTCATGTCTCTGGTTTAGTAAAAAAATACAAAAAATATCAATCTTTTTTTTTATTTCTTTTCCATCTCTCTCCCTCTCCACTTTTTTCAAAAAAAAATTAATTAAAAAAACATTTCAAAATCAAACTGGTTGCTATCATATTCGTGATCCATAACATAATTATTATCAGTGTCCATGGATAGGAAGTTTGCTAGGATTAGGTCTTAATCAAATTCACAACACATATAATGAGCGTACGAGTGCTTCTTATGCACAAAATTATATTTATGAATGGATGAATAATTCTAATTTTTCATATAATCAAGAGCCATAAAAAGAGAGTTCTCCATCTGATCCTTTATTTATGGGCTATTCATCTGCATGTTCTACATTTAACATGAACAAGATATTCAATTGAACATGTTAGATAAAACATTAAAAAGATTAGAAGCGAGGTATGCATGTCATGAGAATTTACCTCCAACCACTTCATATCTGTCATCAAATATGTACATGGATCCATCATATCATTCTTCAAATTTCACTCATGATCTCGAGATGCAATTTTTTGATAAAAATAAGGAAAATTATGATCATGAGTCTGAGAAACGAAGACGTAGAATAGAGAAAGATATGGAAGCTTTGTTAAAATCATCATCTCAAAAATCATCCTCTTAAATTGAATCTTGTATGGAAGATCTTCTTTAAGCTATTTCTCAAGCTAAACTTTTTGTAAATCAACCATCTAATAGTTTGAACATATCTGACTCCAACGAGCAATCACTCCAGTCATCTTCTGAAGTGGATATGATTCAAAATGAATTAAATAATTTTGTGCATGATGAGTCTATAATTCAATATTGTGATCAACCTATTTTAGACCATTATGACAATAATTATGTTTGCTTGATGATTTACCTCATGGTTAGCTTGCTAGTGACACATTATCATTTGAATCTTTTGATGAAAATTGTGAAGAAATTTGTGAAAAAGAATTTTTATCCCTTCATAATAATTTGACTAACGATAAGTCCACTAGTATGACATTTTCTTTTGAGAATTTTGATGACAGGTTTGAAGAAAATTTACATGACGAGCCCACAACATTAGAAGAACAGAAAGAATCTCAAAAAGAAGAGGTCATGGTACCCGATGATTTGAAAGAGCCCTCCAAAATCGAGCTCATGTTTCCACAATACCAAACTGAGTATGTTATTATACAAGTTGATAAAACAAAAATACTTACTACTATGAAAGATGCTCGTAGATGGAATATGAACGATGGTAAAGGTACGCTTTCCAACCTCAAAATTTTACTATTGAATAAAAGAAAGAAGGTAGAAATAAATTAAGAAAAATAAAAAATAAGATGGAGAGATTAAATGCAAAACTGATAAAAATGCTAAGTTCATCCATATCAAAACGTAAAAGGACACATTATTAGAGTGGAAAGCGATCAAGAGGTCGTAGCCATTTGATTTTTATAATTAGTGTATAATATTTGTATAATAGTTTTCTTTTTTATTTTACCACCCTTGGTTTGTGTATGAGGGCATGCACAAATTTAGGTGTAGGGGAGCGGATTAGGAGATTTTTATTTCATAGGATTTTTAGGATTTTATTTTTATTTTTAGGATTTTTTTTAGATTTTTGGGTTTCTTTATTTTACACTTGGGGTAGGTTTTAGGGTAACTAACTGAAAAAAAAAATAATTAAAAAAAACTGAAAAAAAGATGAAAAAATTTAAAAAATAATCTATGTATTTTTATCAATAGATCAACCTAATTACAGATAAAGAAACAAATTTAGATTTAAATTTGGATAGGAGAGTAGATTGGATGATACACTTTGAATTTTATGAAAAAGATCAAAATCCAAAAAATAAATATTGCTAAAAGTAGTTTTGAGGCAAGTATACATCTATTTTTCACTTCACAATAGTTTATTAGGTTAAGGACAGAGATGATAACGATTGAGTAAGTTTTCTCTCTCTAAACAAAAAAAGAGAAAAAAAAAGAAAAAAGTAAAAAAAAGTGAGAATAAAATAATGGGGTGAGCCTTGTATTAAGGCAATAGTTTCGAGAGTGATAAAATAATGGGGTGCGTCTGGTATTAAGGCAATAGCCTTAAAAGTGAAAAAAAAGAGTATGATCTGAGCAATCAGGTACTTTGCGCTTAAGTAAGCGTAAATATTTGCATGAAAGGTAAAATATTCTAAAAAAAGAAAAAGAAAAAGAAAATAGTATGAACCTAGTAATCAGGTATGTTGCGCCTAAGCAAGCGTGAATATTCGCATGAAAGGTGAAATATTCTTAAAATAAAGAAAAAAAGAAAAAAAATTTGTTACTAGAGAGGAGATAAATCATGAGTTAGAGTTTGAGTCTAAGGCCGAAATAAACTATCACATGTGCACGTTGTTGTATAGGAGCCAATGAATTATCTGTTAGTGGGTATTCAAAGATAGGATTTAAATTTTTGATTAAAATGATAAGTGTATCTGATATAACGCTCGATTTGAAAATTGAAAATCTACATGCGTTCTTGAATTTGTATATTAGTGAGATTTATTGATGAAATATCATAAAAAAAGATTTTTTTTTCCTTTGTATAAAATTTCTATTTTTCTTGATTTTCAGTTATCCTTATTTTTCTTTTCTTTATTCCTTAATCTATTTTCTTCCTGAATTTTGTGGGTATATTCACTGTAAACTCTCACGAGACAACACTCGTCACTAGGGTAACCTAGGGGTTTAAAAGTTTATTGCACGTGCTAAGTGCAATCGCGATTCCTGCAAAAGTGAGTTAGGATTTTTTTCTTTTTAGATTTAGGTTTTGCTCGAAGACTAGCAAAAGATAGATGTGGGGGTGTGATGAGTATCATATATTGTATTTTTTTCTCTCATACTTTATCTATTTTTGTATATAAATAAACACTACTCGAGTATTTTTAGTGTTTTGTTTTTCTGGTAATCCGATTCGTACAAGGAGATGGCATAAAATCAAAGTTGGAGTAGGAAATCAAAGTCCGAAAAGTTTCTAAAGTGGGCAAGACTACGAGAATACGATACTGCAGAGACTCAAAGTAAAATACAGTCAGGAAAACTAAACGTAAAAGACAAGAGTTTCATGCGAAAAATATTTCATGAATTTTTCCACAATTAAACCGCTAAATAGCGGTAAGACCCGCCAAATGGCAGCCCTTTGTGGGCCCCATGCGCTGTGTTTTCTCCCGTGGCTTTGTTGTAATCTTTTAGTTTTACAATTGTATTATAATTGGGTTTGGTTTTCCGAAACCTATATATTGGCCGTATCCTTGTATTTACTCGTTTTTAATTTAATAAAATTAGGGTTTTGCTGAAGAGGTGGCGGCAACAATACCGTGCTCCAGAGGTAAGCCATTGCTTTCTAATATTTAATTGCTTTTTAGATAGAGTTAATTGCTTTCTAGTATAGGTTTTATTGCTTCCTAGTTTAGATTTATTTGCTTTCATAAATAAAAATAGATTTAATTGCTTACTAGAAATATGAGTAGCTAATTTTCTTTAGCTCTACGATATAGATGAAGTTAGTTTAATAGACCAAATATGGATTTATCTCATCTTCTTCATAGAAAGAAATAAAATTATGATTTTTCTATAAATAAATAAAAGATGGAGTTCACAAATCATAATTCTTTGATAGATTATGCTTAATTAATATTTTGATAATCTATGCTTAGATGAAGTTTGGAATTCTTATTCTTTGTTTGCTTTTAGAATTATCAATAGAGATTTTCCTATAATAAATTGACTTGAATAAACTTGTAAGTCTGATTTCTTTGATAGGTTATACTTGAATTAGGCTTCTTGATAGCCTATGCTTAGATTATGATTTGAAATTTATTTCTTTTCTTTTGTTTATGAGATTTTCTACTTTATATGATTTGCTTTAAGAAAGGTGTTATCTTTGATGGTCATACTTAGGAGCACTTGACTAAATTCAAATTAAAAAGATCACCTTTTTAATATGTTACTTAACCGTGCATAATTAAAAAGATAGGAAGAAAAAGATAATTCATTATTAGGCTACTATTCTAATGGATTCGAAATCCTAGGCTAATGTTTAGAATTTAAAAACTCATCCTTCCAACCCAGAACTCTTAGTTAATCCACTAGAATTTAAGAAATAGTAAGAATCATAAAATCATCTTAGATATTTGTGGGACGACCTGTACAGTACTACACCGCACTGTGCACTTGCAGTAATTTATCACATCAAGTTTTTGGCGCCGTTGCCGGGGATCGACGGTGTTTTTCTTGCTTTTTCTAACGTTTTACGGGATTAACAGTGTGTGTTGAGTATGCAAGGACTAGAAAGTGCAGATACAGGAAAAGAAACAAGACAAGATAAGCGTATTGAGTTCACGACAGAAAGTAGAGAACCAAATTCTCTCTTTGAGCCGCTAATTATCGGAATATACCGCTATTTGGCGGTACTTAAGGTACGAAACGCCACAAAATTTTCTTGATATCTTTATTTCATGTCTCTGGTTCAGTAAAAAAATATAAAAAAAAAAATCAATCTTTATTTCCATCTCTCTCCCTCTCCACCTTTTTAAAAAAAAAATTAATTTAAAAAAATGTTTCAAAATCAAACTGGTTGCTATCATTGTCATGATCCATACATATTTATTATCAGTGTCCATGGATAGGAAGTTCGTTAGGATTAGGTCATTATCAAATTCACAACACATATAATGAACCTACGAGTGCTTCTTATACACAAAATTATAATAATAAATGAATGAATAATTCTAATTTTTCATATAATCAATAGCCATACTAAGAGAGTCCTCCATCTGATCCTTTCTTTATGGGCTATTCATTTTCATGTTCTACATTTAATTATGAACAAGATATTAAATTGAACATGTTAGATGAAAGATTAAAAGGATTAGAAGCGAGGTATGCATGTCATGAGAATCTACCTCCAACCACTTCATATATGTCATCAAATATGTACATGGATCCATCATATCATTCTTCAAATTTCACTCATGATCTCAAAATGCAATTATTTGAAAAAAATAAGGAAAATTATGATCATGAGTCTGAGGAACGAAGACGTAGAATAGAGGAAGATATGGGAGTTTTGCTAAAATCATCATCTCAAAAATCATCCTCTCAAATTGAATCTTGTATAGAAGATCTTCTTAAAGCGATTTCTCAAGCTAAACTTTTTGTAGATCAACCATCTAATAGTTTGAACATATCTGACTCCAACGAGCAATCGCTCTAGTCATCTTCTGAAGTAAATATGATTCAAAATAAATTAAATAATTTTGTGCATGATGAGTCTATAATTCAATATTGTGATCAACCTATTTTAGACCATTGTGACAATAATTATGAAGAAATCAGTGATAAAGAAAATATTTTGCTTGATGATTTACCTCATGGAGAGCTTGCTAGTGACACATTATCATTTGATTCTTTTGATGAAAATTGTGAAGAAAATTGTGAAGAAGAATTTGTATCCCTTCATAATAATTTGACTAACGATAAGTCCACTAGTATGGCATTTTCTTTTGAGAATTTTGATGACAGATTTGAAGAAAATTTACATGACGAGCCCAGAACATCAGAAGAATGGAAAGAATCTAAAAAAAAAAGAGGTCATGATACCTGATGATTTAAAAGAGTCCTCTAAAATTGAGCTCATGATTCCACAACACCAAAGTGAATATGTTATTACACAAGTTGATAAAACAAAAATACTTACTAATATGGCAGATGCTTTTGGATGGAATATGGACGATGGTAAAGCTACGCTTTCCAACCTCAAAATTTTACTATTGAATAAAAGAAAGAAGGGTAGAAATAAATTTAGAAAAATAAAAAATAAGAAGGGGAGATTAAATGCAAAACTGACAAAAAGGTTAAGTTCATCCATATCAAAACGTAAAAGGATACATTATGAGAGTGGAAAGCGATCAAGAGGTCGTAGCCGTTTGAATTTTATAATTAGTGTATAATATTTGTATAATAATTTTTTTTTTTATTTTACCACCCTTGGTTTGTGTATGAGAGCATACACAAGTTTAGGTGTGGGGAAGTGGATTAGGAGATTTTTTTTTTTCTTAGGATTTTTAGGATTTTATTTTTATTTTTAGGATTTTTTTTATATTTTTGGGTTTCTTTATATTACACTTGGGGTAGGTTTTAGGGTAACTAACTGAAAAAAATAATTAAAAAAACTGAAAGAAACTGAAAAAAATTTAAAAAATAATCTATGCATTTTTATCAATAGATCAACCTAATTATAGATAAAGAACAAATTTAGATTTAAAATTGGATAGGAGAATAGATTGGATAATACACTTTGAATTTTATGAAAAAGATCAAAATCCAAAAAATAAATATTGCTAACAGTAGTTTTGAGGCAAGTATACATCTATTTTTCACTTCACAATAGTTTATTAGATTAAGGATAAAGATGATAACGATTGAGTGAGTTTTCTCTCTCTAAATAAAAAAAGAGGAAAAAGGAAAAAAAAAGTGAGAATAAAATAATTGGGTGAGCCTGGTATTAAGGCAATAGCCTCGAGAGTGATAAAATAATGGGGTGCGCCTGGTATTAAGGCAATAGCCTCAAGAGTGAAAAAAAAAGAGTATGATCTGAGTAATCGGGTACTTTGCGCCTAAGTAAGCGTAAATATTCGCATGAAAAGTGAAATATTCTAAAAAAAGAAAAAGAAAAAGAAAAGAGTATGAACCGAGTAATTGGGTATGTTGCGCCTAAGTAAGCGTGAATATTCGCATGAAAGGTGAAATATTCTTAAAAAAAAGAAAAAAAGAAAAAAAAATTGTTATGAGAGAGGAGATGAATCATGAGTTAGAGTTTGAGTCCAAGGCCGAAATAAACTATCACATATGCACATTGTTGTATAGGAGCCAATGAATTATCTGTTAGTGGGTATTGAAAGATAGGATTTAAATTTTTGATTAAAATGATAAGAGTATCTAATATGACGCTCGATTTGAAAATTGATAATCTAAATGCGTTCTTGAGTTTGTATATTAGTGAGATTAATTGATGAAAATATCATAAAAAAATATTTTTATTTCCTTTGTATAAAATTTCTATTTTTCTTGATTTTCAGTTATGATTATTTTTCTTTTCTTTATTTCTTAATCTATTTTCTTCTCGAATTTTGTGGGTATATAACTGTAAACCTTCACGAGACAACACTCGTCCACTAGGGTAACATAGGGGTTTAAAGGCTTGTTGCACGTGCTAAGTGCAATCGCGATTCCTGCGAAAGTGAGTTAGGATTTTTTTTTTTAGATTTAGGTTTTGCTCGAGGACTAGCAAAACATAGGTGTGGGGGTGTGATGAGTATCATATATTGTATTTTTTCTCCCATATTTTATCTATTTTTGTATATAAATAAATGCCACTCGGGTATTTTTAGTGTCTTTTTCAGGTAATCCGATTCGTATAAGGAGATGGCATAAAATCAAAGTTGGAGTAGGAAATCAAAATCCGAAAAGTTTCTAAAGTGGGCAAGACTACGAGACTCCGATACTGCAGAGACTCAAGGTAAACTACAGTCAGGAAAACAAAACGTAGAAGACAAGAGTTTCATGCAAAAAAAATTTCATGAATTTATTCCACAATTAAGCCACTAAATTGCCGTAATACCCGCCAAATTGCGGACCTTTGTGGGCCCCATGCGCCTTGTTTTCTCTCGTGGCTTCATTGTAATCTTGTAGTTTTAAAATTATATTATAGTTTGGTTTAGTTTCCGAAACCTATATATTGGCCGTATCTTTGTATTCAAAGAAAATCCTAAACTTTTGTACTCATTTTTAATTTAATAAAATTAGGGATTTGCTGAAGGGGTGGCAGCCACAATACCATGCTCCAGAGGTAAGCTATTGCTTTCTAATATTTATTTGCTTTTTAGATAGAGTTAATTGCTTTCTAGTATATATTTTATTGCTTTCTAGATTAGATTTATTTGCTTTCATAAATAAAAATAGATTTAATTGCTTACTAGAAATATGAGTAGCTAATTTTCTTTAGCCCTACAATGTAGATGAATTTAGTTTAATAGACCTAACATGGATTTATCTCATCTTCTTTCTAGAAAGAAATAAAATTATGATTTTTTATAAATAAATAAAAGATGGAGTTCACAAATCATAATTTTTTGATAGATTATGCTTAATTAATATTTTGATAATCTATACCTAGATGAAATTTGGAATTCTTATTCTTTGTTTGTTTTTAGAATTATCAATAGAGATTTTCCTATAAATAAATTGACTTGAATAAACTTGTAAATCTGATTTTTTTGATAGGTTATACTTGAATTAGGTTTCTTGATAGCCTATACTTAGATTATGGTTTGAACTTTATTTCTTTTCTTTTGTTTATGAGATTTTTTACTTGATATGATTTGTTTTAAGAAAGGTGTTATTTTTAATGGTCTATACTTGCACATCACTTGATAGGTCATACTTAGGCGTACTTGACTAAATTCAAATTAAAAAGATCCCCTTTTTAATATGTTACTTAACCGTGCATAATTGAAAAGATAGAAAGAAAGAGATAATTCATTGTTAGGCTACTATTCTAATGGATTCGAAATCTTAGGCTAATCTTTAGAACTTAAAAACTCATCCTTCCAGCCCAGAACTCTTAGTTAATCCACAAGAATTTAAGAAATAGTAAGAATCATAAAAACACCTTAGATCTCTGTAGGACGACCTGTACAACGCTACACCGACACTGTGCGCTTGCAGTAATTTATCACATTACTATGCTATTCCCCTCAGCATAATGAGTTTTCGAGGATTTTGTCTGGTCTTAAATGTCAAACATTCTCTCTTTCCTTTATCTTTTCAGCATTGGTTTATTTCTACCCCCAGTATGATAGGGTAGGTGAGAAAATTTTGATTTTTCTTCCCGTTGCTTTAGATAGCATTGGCGGTTGACTTATTAGCCTTCCCTTCCATTTTTTTGGAGGTGACTATGTGTAGTATTTCTTTAAGAACTTACTGTTGATAGGCATCATCATCCTGTTACCGTCTTGATTGATCAGGCAATAGGCTCCGTTTGAGTAGACAGTTTCTACTACGAAAGGTTCTTCCCATTTGGGGATTAAATTTGTTATTTTTTGTCTTATGGCTCATGATCCCTTACTTTGAAAACATTTTCTTTGACTTTCTTGTTGAAACCTTTTGAGATGCGTGCTTGATATAATTGAATTTGCTATTGGGATTGGTGAGCGTGGCAATACTTTGTGTATGCCACAACATCTTCATAGAAGAAGCTAATTCTTCTTATGCGAATTCAGAGTTTTGGCCCTGCCTGGTGGGCCCTACAAGTCCTTCTTGAGCTTTCCTTTTTGAGAAGCAGTGAATGTACCATCCTGTGATTTGTTGTACTGCATCACAGTAGAGTTTAGTTGTCTTCTTCTTTACTGCGCTGTTTCCTTTGCATCTTTCGGAAGTATGTCATATGGTGCATAATTTATGAATGAAAAGTGCAAGTCCGGGGGCTCAAGACTTGATCCAATTGGTGCACTTTGTCTGCCTCCAATATTATTTTAGAGCAACGAAGATTGTGGCTCCCGATAGTGACGTGCTTGCTTGACTCAAGTGGCAGCACCAAAATTGCGACGAGTGATGCGAGGGCATCTTCGTACATATTCTTATGTCGCGACACATAGTTGATGTGAATTTTTTTAATTTATTGGCCATTTTGACTGCTCTTGATGATAGAACACAAGAATTTCATGTTAACCTCATACTCTCCAGTCATCTGGTCAATGAAAATCTTCGAATTCCAATCGCCTTGCGGCGTTTCACCTCAGCTGCTGAGCTATTTGGAGGTTGATTATGATTGCATTGTATTTTGCCATGTTGTTTATCATAGTTCAGTAAATGAGTATCTCCGGAGGGTTCACATGTTTGTGAGAAATATCAGTACTACCCCATTCCTAGGGCGGCTCTTTTTTCTTCAGCAAATCCAATTTCATTCTCTATGAGAAGTAGGAGTTGCATCTCCCCATGAGAAATAGGAGTTGTAGTATGTTTAACACCCTACGGGTTCTCTAGTATTCGGTTTCATAAAATTGATACAGATTTTGATTTTCTTGTAGAATTGGCCCTATTGAAAAGTACCAGAAACCTTTGATACTGTTACGCGATGTTTTGCTTCGCATCCAGAGTGTAAGCATAGCCTTATAGCTGCGGGCTTAACCTTGCATTTTAAGCTGGTATAGCCTCGTGACTGGGCTAGTTTTAACTTCACGTTATATGTGGGATTAGACTTGTGTGCTGGCTTAGTCTCGCGCACTGAGTTAGATTCATGTGCTGATTTAGCATCGAACACTGAGTTAGCTTCACATTTTAGTTGGAAGCATAGCATCATATTTAGATGACTTTACGCTAGCTTAGCATCATATTGTATGTGAGGTTTACTGGACGTGAGTCTCACCCCCTGTGTGGGCCACATTTGATTGGTTACAATGAGCATTCAATTTGTTCACCTTCATCTTCATGCGAGACTGCTGAATGGGCTTGACGTCTGACTCAGGCCTTAGCCTTCTATTTTTTTGAAGTTTATGCAGGGCTGGAAGTTAGTCTCGAATTCTAGACTGCTTTGCTCTTTGGATTAACTTCGTGCTCTAGATTTGCCTCACGCACTGTGTTTGTCGTGTGCTGGCTTAGTCTCGCACACTGAAGTTTTATGCCGGGCTACAACTTAGCCTTGCATTCTGCCTCTCTTCCAGCAACGAAAATCATGCGGGCTGCCAGATAGTCTCATGTCTTGTTGTTTGTATGCAAGTGTTTCATATTTCAACTATTTTATGCAGGGCTGCAAATTAGCCTCGCATTTTAGAGCTTCTACGTGAAGCTGAGGCATGGCCTCACATCTAGATTACATTAGACAGGTTTATCTTGCATCTGAATTGCTATACACATGCTTAGCCTCGTACCTTGATGACTTCGTGCTAGCATAAGCTTGTGTCATATACTGCTTCATACGCGGCCATTACTTCGCATTTGGATAAATTTACGCTGGCTCAGTTTTGACTTAGCCTCGCGTCTGAATAAATTCATGCTGGCCAGTCTCGACTTATTCTCGCGTTTGGATGAATTTATGGAGTTAGCCTCAGGTCTAAATAACTTCACGCTGGCATAACCTTGAGCTAATCTCGTGTTTAAATAACTTCATGCTATCATAACCTTGAGTTATTCATGGGGTTTAGCTCGTGCTCTTTACACAGGCTTAGCCTCGCATTGTATGCAAGCATAACCTTGCATTCTGGCTTCATACGTATCCTTGTTGGGCTGGATGTGGGTCCTACCCCTGCATGGGACTTGTTTGGCTTTCCATGGAGTTCGTCATAGATTATTTTTATCTTCATAGTAGACCATGTGAGACTGAGTCTTAGCCTTTCGTTCTGATGATTCTGCGCAAGGTTGAGACTTGGCCTTGTATTCTGATACTTCTATACTAGGCTAAAACTTAGCTTTGCATTTTGGTTTTTCTATGCAAGGCTGGAACTTATCCTTGCATTCTGATTTCTCTTCAAGTTCTGGATTAGCCTTGCGCGCTGTGTTAATCACGAACACTGGCTTAGTTTTGTGTACCGAAAGTTTCATGTCAGACTGCAAGTTAGCCTTGTGTTCCGCATCTTCTTCCAACAATGAAAACCATGCAGGCTGCCAGATAGCCTCGCATTTCACCGTTCTTACGCAACTATTATCCTTGCGTATTAACTGTTTTACATGGTGCTTCAGATTAGCCTCGTGTTCTGGAGCTTCCATAGCCTTGCGTTTCTGTCACTTTTGTGTTTTGAGTGAGTTATGTGTGTTGGTTTAGCCTCGCGCAATCGGTACGCTGACTTAACCTTGCGTTGAATTTGCTTCACATTCTTGTAGAAGGCTTAGTCTTGCATTTTACATTGGCATGACTTGCGTTGTTCGCAAGTATTAGCCTCACATTCTTTACACTGGCTTCATATATATCCTTATTTGGCTAAATGTGGGTCTCATCCCCTGCATGGGACTTTTTTGGCTGTCCATGAAGTTCGTCATTTGGTAATAAATTAATTTCTTCTTTGTAATAGACTATACAGGGCTAAATCTTAGCCTCATATTTCTGTTCGCTTTTATATTCTAGATGAGTTCTGTGCACTGGCTTAGCTTCGTGCACTAGTATAGCCATGCACGCTATTTTAGTCTCGAGTTAAATGACTTTACACAGGCTAAAGTTCGTCATGTGCACTAGTATAACCATGCAGCTATGAGAATTGATCTGTTCTTTATTGAGAATCCGATGTCGATAATTGGAGGCGGTGGAAATTTCTTGAGCTCATTCTACTTCTCTTCTGATCTTGGAGGAAGCTTGAACTCTTGTGCGAGAGAGAGATATGGCCAAAGGTTTAAAAGATTCTCTCTCTACTGATCTCAAGGCTTCAAGGCTCTCGTGTGTAATTTGATTTGCCAAAAGATCCTTTTTGAGTCCCTCTGGAGGGATATTTATAGGCTCCAGGCTATTGAGGGGTTTCTTCGTAGATAGAAACATAATCTTATTGTAATTTTGATAAGATATTTGAATTTCCTTTTGATAAGAATTGTTCCAAGATTCATTGTATTAGGTCTTGATTCTGCACCAAAAAATTAATTAGAATTAGATTAGAATCTGTAGAATTATCAAACCAAAATAGAGTTAAATAGAATCTTACACCCAAAAATTAATTAGAATTTGATTAGAATTTTGTAGAATACACAAAATAATCCGAGGAGGGGCGAATTCAAATTATTGTGTGCGAGACCGAACCTCACTGCGCACAAGGCTGGGCGACCAGTCTCACAGCGCGAGGCTAGCCTCTAGCCTGGCAGTGCGCGAGGGCTGGACCAGCCTCGCGCTCACAAGGCTGGTGACCAGCCTCGCAGCGCATGAGGCTGGATCTAGCCTCCCTTTTTTTCTCTCATTTTTTTGGCCTCACGTCCGCGAGGCTGGGTTCCCAGCCTCACATCCGCGAGGCACGACCATTTTTTTTTTTATCATGCTACACTTCTCAATGAGAATGATAATATAAGGGTACCTCTCTATGAAGTATCTCGGCCTCACTATTCGTGATATTGGAATAAGTCTCCTTCATCAATTTTTTAGATCTTCCCAAACTGACTCGAGTCAAATCTAGCAACTTTTCTTAGAAAGGATTGAAGACGGTAAATATGGTTGTCCGTGTGTTCTTAATAAGGCTTACAACTAGAAGGATGAGATGAAGACCCAGATATAATGCATAAATAAAACCTCAAACCAAAATTAATGATTATGAACTATGCGGCTGATGGATAGAAAAAATAACTTTTGATCAAAATCAAGGAACAAATGCCGAAGGAAATGAAATTGACTACGAAGAAAGGACTAAAGTTGAACTACTTGGAGAGAGCAACCTACTGCGAGAGCTTAGGCATATGAATTTTTTTTTACAACAAATTAGGAATGCATGTGAAGTCCTCCCCAAACTCCCACTCTGGAATTATTATACATGATGGTTTCACTTGTCGAAATCACTGCACAATCTTTGGTCATTCGAAATCACCATACAATCTTGGTCATTCATAAGGAATTGTTCTACTTGATGGTTTCACTTGTCGAAATCACTGCACAATCTTGGTCATTCATATGGTTACTGGATTGATGCGAATACGAACTACCACTCAATTACAGTTGCTCGATTGATTAGCAAAATAAGCCGGTCGAAACTCAGAATGGCTTCCAATCTCTATTGTTCATCTAATTGACGACCTATTTATCCTATATCTCAAGTGTCCTTCCATTGAGGCTGTGCATTTCTGAATTATGAATCTAGCATATTTCTATGAATCAAGGCAACCAGCTATAAAGAGGAGTTGGTTATCATAACATTAAGTGCTAAAGCTCGGTCATGTTTAATCAAAACAAAGTGTTCATCTCCATGATAGCATGGCCCTGAGAAGCTTCGAAGAGAAAATTTTTTGACCTTACCACTTCATTGGTATTTGAAGGCAATCCTGCGGGGCCTTTGTTTTCATCATGGTAACTACGGAACAACACCAACATTGCTCTTTGTTTTGTGCACTAGTCGCATCATCAAATGGATCACAGGCATTTAGTGCTAATGTAGTCTCCCTTGTTTCATGTGCCAGTTGCATCCCTTGGATAGGTGAAGAGGCATCGAGTACTCACTCCCTATCTTGCACAACAATTACACCATCTAGATGGATAAACGACATCAACTAATTGTTCTTGTCTCTCAAGAAAGTCATCCCAAGTTAGATCGGAGGCATCGCATAGAAAGGATGCAGCCAAATGAAAAAAATCTGACTACGATTGACATATTCAGATAGCCATAGGTCACTCCATAAACTCAATAGCCTAAACTCTTATTTAAAAAATAGTTAGTCTCGTCCCAAGGCTGAAGCCCACCAAATTATGAGCCACAAGGGAAATACCCCACGGTTTGAAGAATCATGATACACCGGTTTGAAGAATCATGATACAAGGAAGCAACTTGGTAGTGATATAAAAGTCACACAATCACCAGGTAATTTTTTTAAGAGATGGAGTCAAACCAAAACTCAATATGTATATCCATCTATGACAAATCAGCTATTTGTTATAATCCTTCGTTGGGAAAGAAACCAAATTTTCTGAGGATAATAAAATCTATCTTCGGACTCGACGAAAGAGAGTACATGGAACCGATTGTTTGCCATAAAATTTGATTTTATTAAAACTTTGATGAAAAAGTTACAATAAGAATGGTTGTCTATTTACAGATGATGAGGAAAATAATTTCCTCTTTATTTAATGTCGGGTTCTGTTGGAGGACGATCCTGTTCTCCGTTGATGATACAAATGCAAGTTCTTTAGTTGGGAGCTTTTGCAAAGCACTTCGATGCAAAGGGCTCTAGTTTCTTAGCACAAACTCAAAGTGGAGATAATTCAACCAACCAACCCCTTTTTTAATCCAGTTTTTGGCTATTTATAGAGATTTAGAGACCGTTGAATTGGTGTAACTGTCTAAGTAATAGCCTCCTCGATTTGAGCATTAATTTTCTGCCTTTCATCCATTGAATTTGTATTAAATTCCCAGGATTTGTGACTAACATTTTTTATCATCTAGATTTGTAACTGAAATATGGATCTTAGCATTTAGATATACGTTTTAACTCCTTGATGCTTACATGGCATGCTCATACCCGCATTAGGGTGCCAACGAAAATGATTTTCATATCAGATGCTTTGAAATGAAAACGAGACCCTCTAGAGTTCGCATTTTGGCTATACTTAGCTCCAAATATGAGTTTAGAATGCACATTTGTAATTGATGTTCCGCATTTTACCTCCCAGCAACATGTCTTGCTTGATTAGACCCGTATTTGGATACAAATGAGGATACTTTTTATCCTTTGAGACTTTGGAGTGAAAACGCGATGCTCTGGGGTTCATGTTTTAATTATATTTAACTCTAATCATGAGCTCTAAAGATAGTTCAAAATGTGAATCTATCTTTAATTGATGATCCACGTGTTAACTTCTCAGCTGGACCTGCATTTGTTTTAAAATAGAGTTATCTTTAACTTTACAGGGTTCTGTGATCAAAATGAAACCCTGCGTTTGAAACTTTCGAAATGTGGGTTAGATCCACATTTTAGTTAAAATGCAACCTTACCACACGGATCTCTCTAGACGAGGATCCGCGTTTTGCTATTTTAGCAATCATTTTTTTTTAATTTAGACCCGCGTTTGAGTAAAAAAGGAGTAACCTTAGTTTTTAAGGTTTTGAACACAAAACGTAATCCTGAGAAGTTCTCAGCAGATCATTCTAGATGAAAATCAGCATTTTTATTCCTTAGCCATTTTCAAGGCTTTTGAAGTTCACGTTTCTTTATTCTTAGAGAGATCATCTCTTGATATCATAGAAGCAAAACGCAACCCTATGAAAGTCGCATTCTTGGCTCAAAATATGGATCCCTCTCTAGTCGATGATATGTGTGTTAGCCATTTTAGACTTGGAATATGGATATCTTTTTAGTTGATGATCCATATGTTAGCTATTTTAGGCTTGAAATGTGGATTTTTCTTTACTTTATGATCCACATGTTAGTCATTTTAAGCTAAGGTTCTCCAATGTAACAGTGGGAGGTAATCATGTTTCCAATTGATGATTTTAACATCAAAAATTAGATTTGAGACTTTCTCTTGGATCTGAAGTAGATTTTTATGGCTTTGGAAATGAAAGAGTAAAACTCTTTAAGAGATAAAAATCTCTAAATTAAGAAAGAGTTAAAACTTTTTAAGAAATAAAAAAATCTCTAAATTAAGAAAGAGTTGGAACTTTTTAAGAGATAGAAATCTCTAAATGATAAGTATGAAAGAGTAAAATTCTTTAAGAGATAAAAATGTCTATTCTTCTTATACTAGAGATCCTCCCTACACAAGTGTGTTGATCATCTCATCGAGACCCTCTTCTTTAGTCATCTTGGTTTTTTATAGGAGTTTGGTGATTTAATATTGGTTTAATTGATCATATTAAAATCCCCTTTTAATGGGATTTTAAACCCTCATTCATTTAGAGATAATTGTGTGTAACTTCCATTTTAAATATCAATTTGAATGAGGATTCAAATCTCTCATTAATTTAGAGAAAGTAGGGTATAACCCTCCACTTTAATTCTCAATTGAATGAGGATTTAAATCACTTATTAAAATTAATGAATGTGGGATGTAACTCTGACTTTGATTGGTGTTCATGTATATATTTTTTTATTAACAGAACTCTCTCCGAAATTTTCAAAATTTCTTTGACTTTTTGAAGATATTTTGGAATACTTTGGATTTGTTTGTGGTTTGATAAAATTTGTCATCCATTTAGAGATAATTGTTAACTTGATGAATGCACTTGGTATTGATGATTCAAGATATTTGTTAACTTGATACATCATTGACTTTTTGGTATATTATTCAGAGATAATCATTAACTTGACAATATAGAGTTTATATTCAAATGTCCAAGTATGTCTGCAATGAATGAATAGTTTTCTTGTGCAGAATAGAAGTACTTGTTAACTTTCCTGGACATTGTTGGTTTTAGCTGTTCAGTGACTTGTAGTATAACAGTTTTTTGAATTGCCAGAGATAATTTTTAACTTAGTAAAGTTTGGAGGAATGAATTTGATTTTGTTTAAGCTAATTTTTAACTTGACAAATTTTTAGTGAAAGTTGATTTGAATTTGTTAGAGCTAATTTTTAACTTGACAAATTTTGGTAGAAATTGAATTTGGATTTGTCAGAGGTAATCATTAACTTGACAAATTTTGGCGAAAATAGAATTTTGAATTTTGTCAAAGGTAATCATTAACTTAACAAATTTTGGTGGTGATGAAATTTGATTTTGTCAGAGATAATTTTAACTTGACAAATTTTGGAGGAATAGCAATTTGGATTTGTCAAAGGAAATCATTAAGTTGACAAATTTTGGTGGAAATGAAATTTAGATTTATCAGAGATAAATTTTAACATGACAAATTTTGGTGGAAATTGAAATTTTGATTTGTCAAGAGTAATTTTTAACTTGACGAATTTTGGTGGAAATGAAATTTCGATCTATCAAATTAACAAATTTTGTCAAAAATGGAATTTAAATTTGTCAGAAGTAATTTTTAACTTGACAAATTTTTTAAGTATTTTGTTGGGAAAAGGCCACAAAATATTGACTGCACCGTTGTGGGATTGAATCTCTCGAAAGGAACTTTATCTTATAAAGTTTTAGTGAATCTGGTCATAAATGGGTTTTTTTTCTTTGTAGGTGAACTCCATTTGATTGGTGGCAACTCTTCATCTTCTTCTTTTTGGTTTGTGGAGACCATGTTGGTGGAGACTTCTAGAAAAATAGTTTTAACACTTAATCTGAATCCAAACAGATGAATAACTATATGGGAGTTCTTCAAAATTTGTTTTTGAAAAGATTTCAGAAGTGGTATTATATTCCAACCTCCTGTCAGTTTTATCATAATAATCTGGTATCTTTCCTTTTGGAACAAAAGGTTGAAGCATAGTTCTTCTTTCTTTTTCAAAATTCAACCCCCTACTTTTGGCTAGCTTATATCCCATCTTTTTCATCATTTTATGGGTATGTTTATTGTATTAGAAGAACTCGGGATTTTTCTATTCTTCCTCCTTCCTCAGCTGGAAGCCATTGAGCAATTTCTTCGGCCTCTTCGACTTGTGTTGATAGTTCTTTCCAGGTAGATGACTTCACAGCCCCCATCCTGGTGAGAACTTTAATAGAGAAGTTATGCTTGCAGATCTCCACTAAAATTTTTTCTAGCATCCCATGTGGACATCTCAAAAATTCATTCCTCAATCTTTTTATGAAGTCTCGAGCCAACTCCACCCTCTTTTGCTTTGCAGCAAGAAGTGCTGGCATTGAGATCTTCATATCTTCTTCGTAGAACCTAGTCAAGAAGGCCTTTCCATATCATTCCATGAGTTGATGGTTCTCGGCTCCAGTCATCGAAACCATTCAAATGCTAGACCCGTGAGGGTATTAACAAAGACTCATGTGATGATCGGGTCATTTCCGGTCAAATGCCCTGCTTGTGACTTGGAATAGTAAAGGTACTGATTCGGTGACACTTTACCATCAAAGGACTTGAGTTTTATAGGCTTATAATTTTCTTGAAATGCTATGTTATTAGATTTGACCTTACAACTTCCAGCTCTTACAAGTTGCTCTTATGAACCAGAGTATTGAGCTGATTCTGGAAGCTTTCCATTAGAGCAGCATGCTGATTGTCTTTATGTTCTAAACTCTCGGATTGATGGCTCGAGCATTCAGAATGGTTATCTTCTTCATTTTCCTTGCCATCAGTGCTCCAAGGAAGAGTACGAGGTTCATTATCTTTTCTCTTCTCTTTATCCTTCCTCGGGATGTGGGAACTTCTGGAAGAAAATTCTCCCTTGTTCTTCGTTTGCTCTTTGATCAGGAATTGAAGTATTCCCCTGATCTCGCTTATGGACTCCTACTGTTTCTGGATGATTTTCTCATGCTCAGCCATTCTCTTCATAAATTCTTCAGGATTTCTCTGCGCGATATGCGTAGAGGTAGAATCTTTAAGGAACGAGTTAGAAATTTGAGATTCTGCAACAACAGAGTTTCTTATTTCTTCTTCATCGGAGGAGATATTGGCTATCTTCAGCTAATTCAAAGGTACTGTCACCCTTCTAAAGTCGGGTGTTTCGAAAGACACCCGAATATCATTGAACACACTATTCAAATCAGAAAAGTGTTCAGATTCTGATGATACCCGAATATCTTTTTCTTCTTTCCCAAAGATATTATATCTGATGATATTTCAGGATACTCCGATTAAGAGAATTCTTGTTTGATGATGCATAGTCTTCTCTTTGAAGGTTGGGCTGGAGGCGACGTGAGTCTGTTGAAGATAGACAGGTTTGTAGGAGTTGCAATACAACAACAATGAGACAACACCATGTTGATCAACTGTTCACAATGACAGTGAGACACTTGGAATTTTTCACTTTTCTTATTGAGAAATTTCCTAAGATCCCTTGTATTAGAACTCATGGAATTGTTGGGAGAGGCATCATCCCCTCCAAATAATCTTTTTGGGATAGGAGCTTTTATCCCCTTGAAAATTCCAAGCGCAAATTTTAATTTAGCCATTACGACTAGAGAATGAGCTTCTGATGAAGCTGGTATGACTGGGACTAAAAATCCATGAGCCTTAGAGGTTAAGTTTTCTTCAGAAATGTGAATCTAAGACCTTCATTTTTCTGTTGAGACACGAATTTGAGACCCGTGTCTGGCTTCAAGAATGTAGGCCTTTGGCCTACATTTGGCTCCTAAAATGCGACCATGAGGCCTGCATTTTACTTCTGAAATGCGACTCTAAAGCCCATGTTCTACTTCAAAGATGCGAGTGTGGGACCATGTTTAGTCTGTGAAACACGGATGTAAACTCCATGTTTGTAGTCAAAGATGTACTTGGTGGGCGAGCGATGTTTGTTATAAGAAACACGAATGAACACATCTGCGTCTTAGTCCAACTTCTTATTGGAGACTACAACTTTACTTTTTGGTCTCTATACACGAATTGGAGTTTCACGTGGTTTTTCTACAATAGTTGATTTTTCTTTCATGGCTCTGCAAAAGGCGCGAGTTTTATTTCTTCTTAGGATCCTCCTCATGGTGCAAGTAAGAGAAACCTTTTCTTTAGTATTATCTCCTTGGAGATCAGAGAATGATCATTTCCCATTGTGGCCGTCGGGATCTTAATCCATCACTTTGGGATTAACACGGGTCTTGGGAAGAGCAGATCCGGAGCCTTGTACTAAAAAAGGAGAAATTTCTCCTTTGAGACTAGACTAGTCTAGAGAGTCATTTAACAGGACTGTAATTTTTAGAGCCTCATTAGAGGCTATGTTGGTTGAGACCTTGCGACATTTCCGCAAGGATTTTGGGCTCATGTAACTAGAAGAGAGGAATTTCTCGTACTTCTCTTAGTCAAACTCGATGACGAGTGACTCGACCATGGTGCCAACTGAAACTTTATCGGATAGGACTATAGCCACACCATCGGAGATGATAGGGCTCCCCAGCATAGTCGCCAATCTTCTATTTGCCATAAAATTTGATTTTATTGCTACTTTGAAGAAAAAGTTATAATAAGAACGGTTGCACGTTTACAGAAGATGAGGAAATAATTTCCTTTGTATTTAATGTCGGGTTCTGTTATAGCCATAAAGGACGATCCTGCTCTTCATTGATGATCCGAATGTAAGTTCTTCAGTTGGCAGATTTTGCAAAGCTCTTAGACGCAAGGGCTTTGGCTTCTTAGCACAAGCTAAAAGTGGAGATAATCCAACCAACTAACCTTAGTCTTTAGCTATTTATAGAGGGCTTGAGACCTTTGAATTGGTGTAACTGTTCAATTAATAGCCTTCTTGATTTGAGAATTAATTTTTGATCTTTAATCCATTGGATTTGTATTAAATCCCCAGAAATTGTAACTGACATTTTTAATGCTCTGGATTTGTAAATGAAATGTGGATGTCAGCCTTTAGATCTGCATTTTAGCTCTTTGAAACTTGCGTGGCATACTCATACTCGCATTTGAGTGTCAATGAAAATGATTTTTGTCTCCTGAGGCTTTGAAATGAAAACGAGACCCTCTGCGGTTCGCATTTTGGCTGTACTTAGCTCCAATATGAGCTTAGAATGCGGATCTCTTTGTAATAGATGATTCATATTTTATCTTACAACAACATATCTTGCTTGATTAGACCCGCGTTTGGATACAAATGAGAACAGTTTTTATCTTTTGAGACTTTGGAGTGAAAATGCGACCCTTTAGGGTTCATATTTTAATTATATTTGGTTCTAATCTTGAGCTTAAAAGATAGTTCAAAATGTGGATCTCTCTTTAATTGATGATCCATGTGTTAACTTCTCAGCTAGACCCGTGCTTGTATTGAAACAGGATTATCTTTAACTATACCGGATTCTGTGATCAAAATGCGAACCTGTGTTTGAAACTTTCGAAATACGGGTTAGATCCATATTTTAATTAAAACGCAACCTTAAGGGTCTGTGTGGATCTCTTTGGTCGAGGATCTGCAGTTTGTATTTTTAGCAATCATGTTTACATATTTAGACCCGCATTTGAGTATAAAAAGGAGTAACATTTAAGGTTTTGAACACAGAATGTGATCCTGGGAAGTTTCGCGCAAAACTTTCTGGATGAGAATCCACGTTTTTATTCCTTGCCCATTTTCAAGGCTTTTGAGGTTCACGTTTCTTAATGTTTGGTGAGATCATCTCTTAATTTTGTAGAAGCAAAATGCAACCCTATTAGAGTCGCATTCTTGGCTCAAAATGTGGATCTCTGTCTGGTCGATGATACGCATGTTAGCCATTTTAGGCTTGGAATATGGATTTGTTTTTAGTTTTTGATCCATATGTTTGCCATTTTAGACTTGAAATGTGGATATCTCATTAGTTGATGATCCATATGTTAGCCATTTTAGGCTAAGGTTCTCCAATGTAGCGGTGAGAGGTGATCATATTTTTCATTGATAATTTTAACACTGAAAATTGTAGTTGAGCCTTCTCTTGGATCTGAAGTAGCTTCGCATGACTCTAAAAATGAAAGAGTAAAACTTTTTAAGAGATAAAAATCTCTAAATTAAAAAAAAAGTTAAAACTTTTTAAGAGATATAATCTTTACATTAAGAAAGAGTTGAAACTCTAAAGAGATAGAAATCTCTGGATGATAAGTATGAAAAAGTAAAACTTTTTAAGAGATAAAAATCTCTTTTTTCTTGCACTAGAGATCCTCCCTACACAAGTGTGTGGATCATCTCATCAAAGTCCCTCTTCTTTAGCCTTCTTGGTTTTTTATAGGAGTTTGGAGATTTAATATTGGTTTAATTGACCATATTAAAATTTCCTTTTAATGGGGTTTTAAACCCTCATTCATTTGAAGATAATGAGGTGTAACTCCCATTTTAATTATCAATTTGAATGAGGATTCAAATCTCTCATTAATTTAGAGAAAGTGGGGTTTAACCCCCCACTATAATTCTCAATTGAATGAGGATTTAAATCACTCATTAAAATTAATGAAAGTGGGATGTAACTCTCACTTTGATTGGTGTTCATGTATGATATTTTTTTGTCAACACCTATCTCTAAATATAAAATCCTATCCAAGTATAGCTATTTCTATAGCCAGCCATCAATAACTATAAATGGCTCATTCCTCTAAGAGGAGGGGGACAAAATCTCTCTTCATCAAGAAGCTTACTGCTCATCCAAGATCTAAGATCTTGTATCCTTAGATTTAAGAGAAAAAAATTACATCTCTGAGTGACTAGTAATCTCTTATTTACATTAAGAACTAAGTCAAATAACTGACTTTTTGACCGAGGACGTAGATTTGATGTTCATCTCAACCAAACCTCATTAAATTATTGTGTACGTAGTTTTGAATATATATCCCACAAAACGCATGCTTCCTTTCATTACCGTCAATTTATGATTACAAAGATCTCAAATACAATAAAAAGAAGCAAAGAAAAATCGAACGAGAGGATTTATAAAGTATCACTTTCTTTTATAAAAGATGTGAGTTTTTAATATAACTATGGAGCGTCAACCTCGTACTTTGTTGATGATCTGATACTTAGATTAGTCTTGAACATGAAGAGTTGATGAAGAAATCTTTTGACTGGCTGTTTCTTGCTGCTGGTCGGCGTGCCCTCGCGTAGAAAATCAACTTGCTATAGGCCTCCAAAGATTTCTCCTCTTTTCTTTTTTCCTTAAAAATTCTCTTTTTCATTCATATTTATAGTTTTAGGAGTTTTCTTAGGAGATAAGGATAGAATTTCATCTCAATTTATTCTCTGAAGTTGTATTTTAGTTGGATTTGAAATCTTCAATACAGAGTAATTACATATGATTGGATTTAAAAGTCTGGTAAAAATCCAAAAGAAAACCCTTTTTAGAAACTGAATTAGCCTCACGTGAGGCTGTCATCTCGCGTGAGGCTATCACCTCACGTGCGCAAGGCTGTTCGCTCCATGTGACTTAGTTCTTCTTGAATCCAATTTTTTCCTCCTATCCCCTCCAAAGTTTGCAAAACCTCGTTTGTTGAATTCTAACGAGTTTTGAAATAATTTGGACTTTAATTTTTCAGATTTCCATTGCACAAGTTTCTTTTGTATGCGAGGTCAATCAGCTTCGCGAGGCTATTGCCAAATCCCAAGCCATATTGGAGGCCACCCAAGCTAAGCAAAATGAGGTGCTAAGAATAGAAGATGAACTTGTTATGCATCATGGACAGGTTCAACAAGAGATCAACATGCGTAATAAAGCCATCGAGGTGAGTAGAACTCAGGCTACTTAGTAGTTGGTCATTAGTGAAGATGAGTTGCACCGGCAAGTGTTAGCATCAGTGGAGAAAACCTCACCGGGAGACACTTGAGGAGACAAAGACAAGCTTAAGGGCTCTGGGGAATCTTTAAAACTCTTTTCATTTCGTCCCCTTCTTTTTCTTTTTTCCTTTTTTGCTTTGATGAAGAATAAAACTACATTTGTTACTTTCTTGCACTTTCTTTTTTGTCTAGGGGTTTGGAGTTGATTTCCTAAAAAGGAGATTTGTTATAAATGGAGCTTGCTAAGGTTGTGTCACTTCCATAGCCAAGTGATTTTTTTATTGTTGCGGGAATGACTCGTCTAAATAATAGACAGAGTCGGGGTGAGAATCTAAATTGTGGACTTGTGGATTTTTAGAGGGTAGAGTTGTGCAAGATGGAACTTGCTACGGATATGGTATGACCATAACAAGTTGAGTTTCAATGTTAGTTATGAGAGTGACTCGCCTGGATAACAGATAGAGTCAGTTTGAGGTTTGGAGATGACTTGTCTAGAAAGCAGTCGAGCCAGTGGTCAGATTAGGATTAGAATCATAAATAGAGGTATAACTGACATGCCTATGAGGTGATTCTCCTGGAAAGCAGACAGAATCAATAATATGGTCAAGAACATGGGTGACTTGTTTAGAAAGTAGACAAAACCAGTGATCGGGTAAGGATCACGAAACCATAGACAGATGTATGACTGACATGCCCATAGGGTAATTTGCCTGGAAAGCAGACAAATCAATGATCGGGTCAGAATCATAGAGTAACTCACCTAAAAAGTATATAGAGCCAATGATCGGGTCAGGATCATGAAAATCGTAGATAGGGGTATGGCTGACATGACTATGTGGTGATTCGCTTGGAAAGGAAATAGAATCAATAATCGGGTCAGAATTATGGGGTGGCTCTATGGAAAGCAGACAGAGCCGGTGATCAAGTCATGATTACAAAATTGATTATTTGTTGAAGTATGTATGGGATGATTTGTGAGATGGTTGAAATGATCCAAATCTCATTATTAGGGGTAGAGTTTAATATGACAGGTTTATGACAAGTGTCTTTATGAAGTGTTATGGAAGAGATAGTTCAAATCTCGCTGTCAGAGATAATAGCTTAACATGACAAATTCACGAAATTTTTAGCAAACCCTTAGGTATAAACGGATTTGGTGTATCTTTACCAATCGTCATTTGCGTTGGGCCAGTCATGTTATTTCCCTCAGTATGATGAGTTGTCGAGGGATTTATTTGGGCTTAGATACCAAATATTTCCTCTTTCCTTCGCCTTTTGGTTTTGAGCTATTGATTTTATACTCTTACCCCTAGTATGATAGGGTTGGCGAGAATTTTACTCTCTTCTCATTGTCTTGGCAGTATTGGATGGTTTATACTTTACCTCAGTATGATGGGTTGGTGAGAAATTTTTTCTTTTCCCTTGCATTAATAGCATTTGGTAGTTCATGCTTTTTAGCTCAGCATGATAGACTAGCGAGAAATATGTCCTCTTTCCTTTACTTTAGAAGCATTGGGCAACCATACTTTTACCCCTAGGATGATGGGTTGGCAAGAAATTCATTATCTTCCTGCTGCTTTAGCAGCATTAGATAGTTCATGCTTCTACCTAGCATAATGGGTTGATAAGAAACTTATTCTTTTCCCGTTACTTTGATAGCGTTGAGCAGTTCATGCTTTTATCGCTAGCGCGATGGTTGGCGAGATTTTTCTCTCTTCTCGTTGCCCTGGTAGCATTGGACAATTCAAACTTTTACCTCCAACATGATAGGTTGGCGAGGAACTTGTTCTCTTTCCATTACTTTAACAGTGTTGGACAGTTCACGCTTTTACTCCCAACATGATAAGTTAGCGAGAAATTTGTTCTCTTCCCTTTACTTTAGCAATATTGGGTAGTTCATGCTTTTATCTCTAGCATGATAAGTTGGTGAGAAATTCATTTTCTTCCCATTGTCTTAGCGGCACTGGGCAGTTCATGCTCTTACCTCAGCATGATAAGTTGTCAAAAATTTTGTTTGGGCTTATATGTCAAACGTTTCTTCTTTCCTTCACTTTTTATCTCTGGTTTGTTGATTTCATGCTCTTACCCTCAGTATGATAGAAATGGCTAAATTTTACTCTCTTCCAATTGCCTTGGCTGCACTGGACAAAAAAATTATTACATATATATTCGTATTATATATATTCACAAACTTTTTTCCTTTTTTGTTTTTGTTTTTTTTATTATTTTTCTCTTTTATTCTTTTATTCTTTTTTCTTCTTTTTTTGACTCGAAATTTTTATTTAGGTATTTTTCCATATATGTCCATTAAATCTTCAAAAATTAGAATAAAGTCCCCCAAATATTCATATTTATAATTTAGTCTCTCAAATCCTTTAACTTAACACAATTTAGTCCTCCGGCTATATTTTTTACCCAAATTTTCTGTTATACCCCTGAGTTACATCACTTTAGTATCCCTTTTATCTTCTTTCTCTCTTTCTCTTCTTATTGGATTCGCTTCTCCATTCTTCTCCTCTCTCTATAAAGTGAAGTAACTCAGTAGAATCGAATAAGAAGAGGGAATAGAGAGAGAGAGAGGGGAGAAGAATGAAAAGGAAAACCTAATAAGAAGACGAAGGGAGGACTAAAGTGAAGTAACTCAAGGGTATAATGGAAAATTCGGGCAAAAAATATGGCTAGGGGACTAAATTATGGTAACTTAAAGAATTTTGGGGACTAAATTATAAATATGAAGATTTAGGAGACTAAATTTGAATTTTTAAAGATTTAAGGGACAGATATGTAAAAACTCCTTCTATTTATAGTATTCATTTTGCCATTAAATTTTTAGTAATCACACAAAAATTTCTAATGGCTAGCAATAGCATAGAAGCAAAAGGATGCTTATCACCGTCAATATCTTAGGTAGCCCCTGCCTGATTCGACTGTTAGTGAACGAGGACAACTCAGTTACAACTGTAGTGATCATATTCAGGGAGTATGCTTGCCAGTGTCAGCTGCCCGTGCCCAGCAAGAACCATAGCAAGTTCAATCTTTGTTGCGCTAGCGTCGATCGAGTGCTTCTCTTGGTTTTTCTTGATTTAGCTGTGGAAGTCTGTTGTTCATCTTTTAGCATGTCCGAATATACCCCCATGATTTCTCCTTTTTTGGTAGAAATCAGGAAAAGTTCCTTTTGCTTCAAATTATGCTGGTGTTCTTCACCACCATCTTTCCCGCAGGGATTAGAGCTGCATCGATTGAAATTTTCAAGGACGCCATGCTAATTGTTGCTGTATTCGTGGATACCTTCTTCTGTTTAGGTCTCAACTGGATCACCTTTGTATCGATGAGTGCCTAAATTTTATCTTTCAGATATAGCAATTCTTGATTGGGTGCCCAATGTTCTGATAGCAGAGTCAATACTTGGGATCATTTACTTTTTCAAATTCCATCGGTTTCTGATTTTCAGGCAACTTGAGCATCCCCTTTTTATTTAATATGTGAAAGAACGTGACTGCTTGTTCACATTTGAAATCGTATATCTATTGCATTCTAAAGGAATCTCGATTATTCTGTGGGTTTTGGTTTGCAACGGGTCTAGTAGTCATTGCCTCCTTTCCCTTAGGGTGGGATGGTTGTGGTTGTGGCCGGTTTGTGGATATTCTCCTCTGAGCACGGTGTTCTTCAATACGTCGGATTATGTCCTCTACTTGCTCCCCTTGTTTGACCAAATCCTTCTAGATCTTGGACTCTACTGCTCCTATCTTAATGAGAAATTGGTTTAGAGATTGTGCTTGCAGATTTTCACTAGCATTTCTTGCGACATGCCATGCGGACATCGTAGTGATATCTCTCGAAAACGTTCAACAAAACTTTTTACAGTCTCATCCTCTTTTTGTTTATTTGCAAGAAGAGTATGGACCGAGATTTTTATGTCGTCTTCAAAGAAGCGACGTATGAATTCCTTCTCCACGTCATACCACAATTTAATGGTTCCGGAGGCAACTGCATAATCATATAAATACAGCCCCTTTCAAGGAACTTGCAAAGATCTTGGTCATTTTTGGATCATTCCACATGAGATAACATGTTTATGATAAGAAGTAGTATATGTGCTAATTAGGAGAACCTTTTCCATCGAAAGATTCTAATTTTAAAGGCTTGTACTTTTTGGGGAAAGTAGCTAATTCCCCCTCTATCGGGTATGGCTTAGTAACTCCAACTTCTTGCAGTCTTTTCTATGCATCAGGGCTTCCAACTATTTCTGCATCTTTTGCATTTTTCTGCATGTGAGTCTATGAGAAAGTTAAAATCCTCTTCTCTTCCTAGATTTCCACTGATCGCCTCATTATCATTCTTTCGTGGTTCATCGGTGGATTTTTCGTTTATGTATACCCTTAGAAGCAGTGTCCCTGGAATTTATCTAGACCCATTTGTTGCTCTTGAATTAGTCATTCTTGAGCTTCTAGCCTCTGGTTCACTTTGTTGGAGCTCCCTGTCATAAGGGCCATTGTTTTTTCAAATTGGGAAGACTCATATGACTGAGGTGTTGCAATGGTTGAATGATCGATATTTCCTTCATCTCCTTCGTCTAAAATCCCAGCCAACCTTTTATAATTTCGGGGAGCTAACAATTTTGACCTGAGCCGTGTATAAAGACATGCTTTCGCGTCGGATGAATGCCTTCTTCCCTTTACTCACCATGTTCGAAGTCATGAAAAGAGGTTCTTTATCAGTAGTGACACTCCATCATTGAACACGCCTTCTTTTAGGTGTATTATTTTGTGGTTTGGCTATCCAGTTAAAAACTGAGGGTTTAGGTGGACTACAATAGTAATTGGTAAGTACTGTGGAGATTATTTACTCACATCGGCATAGTAGAAGGGATTGCACCATCCTCCTTTTTTTAGTGAGGAATTGTTGCAAATTAGTTTCTTGAACTAGAGGTGTCGCAAAGACTATCCTTTTAGAGTAAACTTCGTTTCCATTCTGGCCTCTGCGAGACCCCCTGTTATGGAAGTCTGCGGGTGTGGAAAATAGAATCTCTGCCTTAATCATCGTTTTGCTTTGATCTTTATGCATGCATCATGGAATTGAGGTCCAAATTTGTGTTCTAAACTTTTTACATGGGACTGAATAGCCATGCATTTTTCTTTTTGTATGTGGGGCTGAGTAGCCTTGCATTTAGAGTCATATGCGTGAGGCTGATTAGCCTCGCGTTACAATGTTTATATACTGGGATGATTAGCCTCGTATTTAGAAATAACCTCGCATAAAGCTATGCTAGGTTGATTAGCCTTGCTTTTTAAAATAGCCTTGTGTAAAGTTACGTCGGGCTGTTTAACCTGGCATTTGAGACCATATCTGTTTTGGACTTGATTTTAAGCATCTATCATCGTGCTCGACAGCTTTTCTTTGGCATCTTGTGCAGCCATAATAAGAAGAGATATTTCATTTTTCAAAATTTCGAATCCAAAAATCCAAAGGGCTCCTGTTTAACGGGAGTCTCTCTGTTATTCGAATTCGTCGTTTGGATTTCTTCGTATTTCAAACTCGAAAATCCGAGGAGTTCCTATTCAATGGGAACACCTCATCATTTGTATCTATTGCTTGGAGTCCTTCTTGTTCCAAACCCAAAAATCCAAGGAGCTCATGTTCAATGGGAGTTCCCTTGTCATTTGAATTCGTACTTAGAGTTTCTAAGTGGCGATTGAGCCCTATTTTGGCTGGACTTATCGATCCAGAGAACAAGTATTCCTTATATCTTTGTTGATCGACTTCTACGACCAACATCTTTACAGACTTACCAATTTTCTTAGCATCAGATTGTGCCACGATTTTCTTGTCGGTGTAGAAGACTTCTCCCATTGTGGTCACTAACTTGTTTCCTGCAGAACACATGCTTCTTTTCATTACAATTGATTTATGATTACAAAGATCTTAAAGTACAATAAAAAAAAGCAAAAATAAAATCAAACAAGAAGATTTATAAGTTATCGCTCTATTTTACAAAAGATGTGGGTTCTTAACATGGCTATGGAACATCGATCTTGTATTCCATTGACGATCTAATACTTAGATTGGTCTTGAACATGAAGAGTTAATGAAAAACCTTTTGGTCGGCGGCTTCTTGCTGCTGGTCAGTTTGTCCTTACATAGGAAATCAACTTGCCAAAGGTCTCCAAAGACTTCTCCTCTTTTTATTTTTTCCTCAAAAAATTTTCTTCTTAGTCTCTATTTATAGTTTTTCCTTAGGAGATATGGATAGAATTCCATCTCAATTTATTCTCTGAACTTGTATTTTAGTTGGATTCTAAATTATCAATTTGTAGTAATTAGATATGATTGGACTTGGAATTTTGGTAAAAACCCTCTTTGGAAACTGAATCAATCCTGCATGCGTGAGGTTGTCGTCCCCACGCAAGGCTGCTAGCCTCTTGTGTACACGAGACTATTAGCCTCGCGTGGCGAGGCAGTTTATCTCGTGTGGCTTAATTCTTCTTAAATCCAAATTTTTCCTCCAACAATATATATATATATATATATATATATATATATATATATATATATATATATATATATATATATATATATATATATATATATATATATATATATATATATATATATGATCCAAATTGTTAATTATAATCTTCATGTCCTAAAATGGTGTTGTACAAAATTCATTTTTGATAAATTTTAACTATATATTGTGCAGTTATGAGATAAACGATTTTTCGATAATAGAACAAAGAGGGTCTCTTGATCAATAATGAAGTAATGCCTAAATCATATGATTTTTTTATGCACAACTTATTTAGAGTATAAAGATTATAACTTATAGTTCAAATCATCCACACTCACACACACCTAATATTGAGTTCTATAAGTAACCTCTATGAAGACATCTATTTCCCGCGAAAGATGTGCTTCCTTTCATTGCCATGAAATTGTAGAATTACAATGAAAACTATCCAAATTACAATGAAATGAAACAAAGAAAATAAATGAGAGGACTTTTAGAACATGTCTCTTTCTCTTTTACAAAAGGTGTGGGTTCTAATATAGTTATGGAGTGTCGACCTCGTACTTCGTTGATGATCTAATGCTCAAAATTGGTCTTAAATATGGAGATTATGATGGTGAAGCTTCTGGCCGGCTGTTCTTGCTGCTGGTTGGCATGCTCTCATGTAGAAATCAACTCTTAGTCGTTGATGATCTCTTTCAAAAGATGCTTCTCTCTCCTCACAAAGTTCCTTCAAAAATTTTCCTCTTGGCCCCTATTTATTGTTTTAGGGATTTTCTTAGAGATAAGAATGGAATCTCAATTCAATCTCTAAGCCGATATTTGAATCTGAAATCTTTAATTCCGACGCGAGGTTATTTCTTTCTTGTTTTGAATTTTTCTCAGCATACAAAACTTCCTCCAAAGTTTTTAAAATCTCGTTTGCTAATTTCTAACGAGTTTTGAAATACTTTGGACTTCAACTCTTCAAGTTTCCATCACACAAACTTCTTTTATACGCGAGGTCAATCAGCTTTGCGAGACTATTGCCAAGGCTCAAACTAAACTAGAAGCCACCTAAGAAAAGCAAGATGAGGTGCTGAGCAGGCAGGTTGAACTTGTTTTGTGCCACGGCCAGCTTCAACAAGAGGTTGGCATGCTGAACAAGACAATCGAGGAAGTTAGAGATGAAGCTACTCTGCAGTTGGCCATCAGTGAAGACGAGTTGCACTGTCAAGTGCTATCACTATGGAGGAAACTCGACAAGCAGCTCTTGAAGAGGTAGTGTTAAGTTTAAGGGCTCTGGACCACCCTTAAATCTTTCTTCATTTCATTCCTTCCTCTTCTCTTTTTTATTTTTTTTCTGAATAATAAAATTGTTTGTGCTGCTTTCTGTCTTTTCTTCATTTTCTCATATGAACAAACAACCATTTCAATTAGCTTCAACATATTACCTTTTCTGAAATTGCTGTGTAATGTACCTGTGAATGCTCCAGGGATTTCAAAGTAGATCTCCTGAAAGAAGGGGACCTGTTATATATGGAGTTTTGTTACGTCACTTTCGTAGCAATTTTTTTAGGAGACTTGTCTGGGGAACAGACAGAACCGATGTGAAAATTAGAGTTATGGGTTTGTGGATATTTTGAAGATAGAGTTGCGAAAGAGGGTACTTATGATGGATATGGTGCGGCCATAACAAGTTTAATTTTGGAGTTTGTTGTGAGAGTGACTCGCCTGAAAAGCAGACAAAGCCAGGGGTGATTCACATCGATAACAGACCTAATCGATTTGAGACTTGAGGGTAACTCGCATGGAAAGTTGATAGAGCCGGTATGATTCGCCTAGATAGCAGACATAATTGATTTGAGATTTGGGGATGACTTGCTTGGAAAGCAGACAAAGTCGGTGATTGGGTTAGTTCATGGGTTGACTAGCCTAGAAAGAAGACAAAATAGGTTTGAGATTTTGAAGTGACTCACTTGGATAACAGATAGAGTCGATGATCGGGTCAGGATCAGAGGTTGACTCGCCTGGAAAGCAGACAGAGCCAGTGATCGGGTCAGGATTACGAAATCTGCAGATAAAGGTATGACTGACATGCCTACAAGGTGATTCATCTAGAAAGCAAACAGAATCGATGATTGGTCAGGATCAGAGATTGACTCACCTGAAAAGTAGATAGAGCCAATTTGAGATTTAGGAGTGACTCGCCTGGATAACAGACAGAGTCGATGATCGGGTTAAAATCATAGGAATGATAGTTCATTGAAGTATGTATGGGATAATTTGTGAGGTGGGCGAGATGTTTCAACTCTCATTGTCAGCGGTAAGAGTTTAACATGATAGGTTCGTGACAAGTGTCTTTTATATGATTATGTGAATGAGATCATTTAAATCTTGTTGTTAGAGATAAAAGCTTAATATAGCAGGTTCACGGGATTTTTAGCAAATACCTCATTATAAATAGATTTCATGTACATTTACTAATCGTCATTTGCGTTAAGCTAACCATACTATTCTCTTCAGCATGATGAGTTGTCGGGGGTTTTACTTGAACTTAAATGCCAAACATTCCCTCTTCCTTTTGCCTTTTGGCTTTGGGCTATTGATTGCATACTCTTACCCCCCCCCCCCCCAGTATGATAGCATTGACGAGGCTTTTGCTGGGGCTTGAATGCTAAATGTTTCCTCTTTCCATTGCTTCTTGAGCTTTGGGCTGTTGACTTCATATTCTTACTCCCAGTATGATAGGGTTAGCGAGAAATTTTCAATTTCTCTTTCCGTTACTTTGATGGTATTGGGCAATTTATGTTTTTCGCCTCAGCATGATGGGTTGTCGAAGCTTTTGTTTGGGTTTAAATGCCAAACGTTTCCTCTTCCCATTGCTTCTTAAGATTTGGGTTGTTCATACTTTTTACCTTAGCATGATGAGTTATAGATAAACTTGTTTTCTTTTCTTTACTTTAACAGTATTGAGCAGTTCATACTTTTATCTCAGCATGATGGGTTGTCGAGGCTTTCGTTTAACTTTTAAATACCAAATGTTTCCTCTTCCCTTTGCCTTTAAGACTTCGGGCCATTGATATGGTTGGCGAGAAATTTCTAATTTCTCTTCCCGTTGCCTTGACGGTATTGGGCAGCAAAATTATTACGTATATATTTACATACTTTCTTCTTTTTTTTCTTTCTTTGAATTTTTTTATTTATGGTAGTCATTTTGCTATCAAATTTTTTGGTCATCACACAAAATTTTCTAATGGCTAGTAAGAGCAGTAGAAGCAGCGTGATACTTATCACTGTCAACATCTTTGGCACACCCGTCCAATCCGACTACTAGTGAGCGCGGATGACTAGGTCATAGTTGTGGTTCGAAACGTACACAGGGAGTAAGCTTGACAGTGTCGGCTGCTCGTGTTTGGCAAAGACCCTGGCAGGTTCAATCTCTGTTGCACTAGCATCGATCGAGTGTTTCCCTAGGTTTTTGTTGAATTGGCTAAGTAGTTGATTATTCGTCTTTCAACAAGCCAGAGTGCACCCCATAATTTCTCCTTTTTGGTAGTAATCGAGGAGAGTCCATTTAACGTAAAATTATGTGGGTCGTAGTTCTTCACCACTATTTTTCCCGCAGGGGTCGATGCTGCAACAATCGGAATTTTCAAGGATCCTATGATAACTGTCGCCGCATTTGTGGACACTTTTTTCAGTTTAGGTCACAAACGGATCACATTTGTATTGATGAGTGCCTAAATTTTATTTTTCAGAATATAGCAATCCTTGGTTGGATGCCTAATATTTTGATAGTAGAGGCTATACTTGGGATCATCTGTTTTCCCAGCTTCCTCTGACTTTCGATTTTTGGACAATTTAAACATCTCCTTTTTATTCAGTAGGTAAAAGAACATGATTGCCTGTTCATCTTTGAAGTTGTATATCCATTGCAATCTAGAAGAATCTTAATTATCTATGGCTTTTGATACGTAGTGGGTCTGGTAGTCATTGCCTACTTTCCCTTAGGAAGGGAAGATTGTGGATGTGGCTAGTTCATGGGCATCCTCCTTAGGCACGATATTCTTCGATACATCGGATTATATTCTCTGCTTATTGCCCTTGTTTGACCAGATACTTCAAGGTTTTGGATTCTACCGCTCCCATCTTAATGTGTATATTGGTTTGGAAATTGTTCTTACATGTTTCTACCAGCGTTTCTTGTGACATGCCATGTGGGCATCACAGTGCCATCTCTTGAAAATGTTCTACAAAACTTTTCATAGTTTATCCTCCTTTTGTTTATTTGGAAGGAGAGTATGGACCGAGATCTCCGTGTCAACTTCAAAAAAGCGGCACAGGAATTCCTTCTCCACATCAGACCATGACTTAATAGTCCCTGGAGCAACTACATAAACATATAAATGAGGGCTCTCTCAAGATACTTGCAAAAATCTTGGTCATTATGGAATCATCCCCATAAGATGATCTATTTGTGATAAGAAATAGTGTTGGTGCTTGATTAGTATCATATATTGTATTTTTTCCTTCCATATTTTATCTATTTTTGTATATAAATAAATGCTACTCGGATATTTTAAGTTATTTTTTAGGTAATCCTATTCATTCAAGGAGATGGCATAAAATCAGAGCTGGATTAGGAAACAAAGCCTATAAAAGAGTTTAAAAGAGAGCAAAGCTACAAGATTAAAATACTTCAGAGAGTCAAAATGCAATACAATCAGAAGAATTAAGAGTACAAGATAAGAGACTCATGTAAGAGAAAAATTAAAAACTTTAACCATAATTATGACGCTATTTGGCAGCATTTTGTCACTATTTGGCGGCAAAAAGATGGGCCCACATGGTGAATTTTCTTCGGAGGCTTCGACGTAATTTTGAAGTATTTCAGTTGTATTAAAATTAGGCTTTGATTTCCGAAGCCTATATATTAACTGTATCCTTGTATTCTAGGGTTTCATGCAGTAGAAAATTATTGAAGAATTAGGATATAGTTTGTACTCGAATTTTTTATTAATAAAATTAGGGTTTTTCTAAAGGGGTGACGGCCACAATACCGTGCTCCAGAGATACGCCATTGCTTTCAAGTCTTTATTTGCTTTTTAGATAAAATTAATTGCTTTATAGTATAGATTTATTTACCTTCTAGATTATATTTATTCGCTTTCATGAATAAAAAATTGATTTTATTAACTAGAACTATGAGTAGCTAATTTAGTTTAACTCTAGGATGTTGATGAAACTAGAATCCACCATGTAGTTGCTCTCTAATATTTTACCTAATTAAAATAATAAAGACAAAATTTTTCTATGAAAAGATTAAAATACAAGAACTCGTAGATTAATACTTTGATAGGTTATACTTTGAGTTAAGTTTCTTGATAGCCTATACTTAGTTAGAGTTTGGGTTGTTGATTTTCATCTTCTTCATCAAATTATCTAATGATTTAGTTTGCTTTCATGAAAAGTAGTTTCTTTGATTAGTTATTCTTACAAACTACTTGATATCTCATGTTTAGAATAATTTAAATAAAGATTAAAACTAAAAGATCGAATTTTTATAATAGGAAGAAAATAATATAAGTAATTTATGGTTGGAAACAAGTGGATTCTATATCTTAAGCTAATAAGATTAACTCAACTTCAATTTAAAATCTTTGGTTAGTCCGTTAAAATAATAGGAATAGCGAGAATTGCAAAATACCTGAGATCTCTGCAGGACGACCTGCATAATACTACATCAACACTGTACGCTTACAGTTAAATTATCACATCCAGTTTTTGGCGTCGTTGTCGGGGATCGATTATATTTTTCTTATTTTTTCTAACATTTAATGGGTTAACAGTATATGTTGACTGTGCAGGGAATTGGAAGTTCAGATACAGGAAGCAAAAAAGGGACGAGAAAAGTTTCCAAAGTGCACTGCAAAAAGCAGGGAGCCAAACTCCTTAGTTTTGCCTAAATAGCAGTAATTGCCGCCATTTAACGACAATTTTGGTGGATTTCTTTCCCACTTTTTCTCTAGTTCTGCATTTTGGGTCCCTAGTTCTGTAAAAAAATACAAAAAAAATTCAATTTTTTTCCATATTTTTCCCCCTCCACCTTTTTCAATTTTTTTTTAAATGTTTCAAAATCAAATTGGTTGCTATCATTGTCGTGATCCATATCATAATTATTATTAGTGTCCATGGATAAAAAGTTTGTTAGGACTAGGTCATAATCAAATTCACACTACATATAATGAACCTACGAGCGCTTTCTAAACACAAAATTACAATTGTGAACGGATTAATCATTCTAATTTTGCATATAATCAAGAGCCATACTAAGAGAGTCCTCCATCTGATCCTTTCTTTATGGGCTATTCATCTTCGTGTTCTAAATTCAATCATGAACAAGATATTCAATTGAATATGTTAAATAAAAGATTTAAAAGATTAGAAGCGAAGTATGCATGTTATGAGAATACACCTTCAACTACTTCATATCTGTTATCAAATATGTATATGGATCCATCATATCATTTTTCAAATTTCACTCATAATCTCAAGATGCAAGCATTTGAGGAAAATAAGGAAAATTATAATCATGAAACTAAGGAGCGAGCACGTACAATAGAAGAAGGTATAGAAGGTTTGCTAAAATTATCCACTCAAATAAAATCATCCTCTCAAATTATATCTTGTATGGAAGATCTTCTCAAAGCAATTTCTCATACTAAATTTTTTGGAGATCAACTATCTAATTATTTGAACATGCCTTACTTCAACGAGCAATCACTTCAGTTATCTTTTGAAGTAGATATAATTCAAAATGAGTTAAATAATTTTATGCATGATGAGTATATACTTTAACATTGTAATCAACCTATTTTAGGCCATTGTAAAAATAATTATGAAGAAATTGATGATAAAGAAAAAAAAATTCTTAGTGATTTGCCTCATGATGAGTTTGCTAGTGACATGTTATCATTTAAATTTTATGATGAAAATTATGAAGAAATTTATGAAGAAGAATTTTTATCCCTTTATAATAACTTGACTAATGATAAGTCCACTAGTATGGCAATTTCTTTTGAGAATTTTGATTACAGGTTTGAAGAAAATTTGCATAACAAGCCCAGAACATTAGAAGAATGGAAAGAAACTCAAACGGAATAGGTCATTATACTTAATGATTTGAAAGAGCCTTCCAAAATCGAGCTCATAATTCCATAATATCAAGGTGAGTATGTTATTTTACATGTTGATAAAACCAAAATACTTACTGCCATGAAAAATATTCGTGGGTCAAATATGGACGATAAAGGTACACTTTTCAACTTCAAAATTTTATTATTGAATAAAAGAAAGAAGAGTAGAAATAAATTAAGAAAAATCAAAAATAAGATGGAGAGATTATGCAAAACTGACAAAAAAGTTAAGTTCATCCATTTCAAAACGTAAAAGGACACACTATGAGAGTGGAAAGCAATCAAGAAGTCGTAACCGACTTGAATTTTCTAGTAAATATATAATATTTATATAATAATTTACTTATTTATTTTACCACCCTTTGTTTGTGTATGAGGGCATACACAAGTTTAAGTGAGGGGGAGTAGATTAGAAAATTTTTATTTTCTAGAATTTTTAGTTTTTATTCTAGGATTTTTATTTTATTTTTAGGATTTTAATTTTTGGTTTTCTTTATTTTATACTTCGGATAGTTTTTAGGGTAACTAACTAATTTAAAAAAAAAAAACTGAAAAAAAAGTAAAAAACCTGAAAAAATAAATTATATATTTTTATTAATAAATCAACCTAATTGCAAATAAATGAATAAATTTAGATTTGAAATTTGATAGGAGAGTAGATTGGACGATACACTCAGAAATTTATAAAAAAGATTAAAATTCGAAAAATAAATACCGCTAACAGTAATTTTAAAGTAAGTATACATATATTTTTCACTTCACAATAGTCTGCTAGGTTAAGGATAAAGATGATAACGATTGAGTAAGTTTTCTCTCTCTAAACAGAAAAAATAAAAAAACAAAAAAAAAGTGAGAATAAAAATATGGGGTTTCCTAGTATTAAGGTAATAGTCTCGAGGGTGATAAAAAAAAGGAGTGCTCCTGGTATTAAGTCAATAGCCTCAAGAGTGAAAAAATAATATGATCTGAGTAATTGGGAACTTTGCGCCTAAGAAAGCGTGAATATTCGCATGAAAGGTAAAATATTCTTAAAAAAAGAATAAAAAAAGAAAAAGATTTGTTATGAGAGAGATGAATCATGAGTTAGAATTAGAATCCAAGGCCGAAGTAGACTATCACACGTGTACGTAGATATATAGAAGCTAATAGATTATCTGTTAATGAGTATTGAAATATAGGATTTGAGTTTTTGATTAAAATGATAAGTGTATCTGATATGACGCTCAATTTGAAAATTGATAATCTAAATGCGTTCTTGAGTTTGTATATTAGTGAGATTAATTGAAGAAAATATATTAAAAAAAGAAGATTTTTTCTTTTTGTTGTATAAAATTTTTATTTTTCTTGATTTTCGGTTATTCTTATTTTTCTTTTCTTTATTACTTAATCTAACATTTTCACGAATTTTGTGGGTATATTCACTGCAAACCTTTATGAGACAACACTCGTTATCTAGGATAACTTAGGGGTTTAAAAACTTATTGCACGTACTAGGTGCAATCGCGATTCCTGCGAAAATGAGTTAGGATTTTTTTTTCTTTTTAGGGTTAGGTTTTGCTCAAGGACTAGCAAAAAATAGGTGTGGAGATGTGATTAGTATCATATATTATATTTTTCCTCCCATATTTTATCTATTTTTGTATATAAATAAATGATACTCGGGTATTTTTAGTTGTTTTTAGGTAATCCTATTCATACAAGAAGATGGCATAAAATTAGAGCCGAATTAGGAAATAAAGCCTATAAAAGAGTTTAAAAGAGAGTAAAGATACAAGATTAAGATATTTCAGAGAATCAAAGTGCAATACAGTTAGGAGAAACAATAGTACAAGACAAGAGACTCATGCAAGAGAAAAAAATCATAAACTTTCACCATAATTATGCTGCTATTTGGCGGCATTTTGCCGCTATTTGGCGGCACAAGGAATTTTCTTCAGGGGCTTAGACGTAATTTTTTAGGTTTTCAGTTGTATCAAAATTAGGGTTTCATTTCTGAAGCCTATATATTAGCCGTATCCTAGTATTTTAGGGTTTCTTGTAGTCGAGAATCATAGAAAAATTAGGATATAGTTTGTACTCGAATTTTCATTAATAAAATTAGGGTTTTGCTGAAGCGGTGTTGGTCACAATATCGTGCTTCAGAGGTATGCCATTGCTTTCAAGTCTTTATTTGCTTTTTAGATTAAGTTAATTGCTTTCAAGTATAGATTTTTTTGCTTTCTAGATTAGATTTATTCGCTTTCATGAATAAAAATTTGATTTTGTTAACTAGAACTATGACTAGCTAATTTAGTTTAGCTCTAGGATGTAAATAAAACTAGAATCCACCATGTAGTTACTCTCTAATATTTTCTTCCTAATTAAAATAATCAAGACAAGATTTTTCTATAAAAAAATTAAAATACAAGAACTCGTAGATTAATACTTTGATAGGTTATAATTGAGTTAAGTTTCTTGAAAGCCTATACTTAGTTAGAGTTTGGGGTTCTTGATTTTCATCTTCTTCATCGAATTATCTAATGATTTAGTTTGCTTTCATGAAATATAATTTCTTTAATGAGTTATGCTTGCACACTACTTGATATCTCAAGCTTATAATACTTTAAATAAAGATTAAAATGATACCTGATGTCGATATGCTTTGTCCGTGCATGATAGACTTGGTTCATTGCTAAGTGAATTGCACTTTGGCTGTCATAATACACATTAACTTGTTTCTGAATAATCTCCAAGTCTTCAAGCAACCCCTGTAGCCAAATTTCCTCCTTTACAGCCTCTGTAACTGCCATATATTCTGTTTCTGTTGTAAACAGAGTAACCGTGGATTGCAAAATAGGCCTCCAACGCACTGGTGTTTTAGCAAGAGTAAATATATAACCAGTAGTTGATCGATATTTATCCAAATCACATGCATAATCAGAATCAACATATCCAACCACACGCTGACCAAGAGTATCATCACATTTAAATACCAAACTAACATTTACGGTGTTCAGAAAATATCGTACAATCCATTTTACAGCCTATCAATGTTCTTTTTCAGGATTATGCATATACCTGCTCACGGCGCCAACTGCCTGTGAAATGTCAGGTTTCGTACACACCATAGCGTACATTAAACTACCAACTGCATTTGAATAAGGAACCTTCGACATATACTTACGTTTCTCATCTGTACTAAGAGATAAACCTGCACTTAACTTGAAATGAGAAGCAAATGGGATACTTACAGGTTTTGATTTTTCCGTCATGCCAAAACGCTGTAGCATCTTCTTCTGATATTATTTCTGAGATAAACAAACTTTGCCTCTCTTTCAATCTCTGCTTATCTCTCTGCTGAGAATCCTTTTAACTTCACCCAAATCTTTCATTTCAAACACTTGATTCAACTGACCTTTTAACATTTCAATCTCTTCTGGGCTCTTTGAAGTTATTAACATATTATCCACATACAAAAGTAGATAAATGAATAACTCATCATGTAGCTTGCGAAAATACACACAGTGATCAAATTTTCTTCTACTTTAAACTTATCATAAACTGATCAAATCGCTTGTACCACTGTCTCGGAGATTGTTTTAATCCATACAATGATTTATTCAATTTGCAAACCCAATTTTCTTTTCCAACAACCTTGAATCCATCTGGCTGAGTCATATAGATTTCCTCTTCCAAATCACTGTATGAAAACGTGGTTTTCACATCAAGCTGAACTAGTTCTAAATCAAACTGTGCTACTAAGGCTAACATAATCCGAATGGAAAAATATTTAACGACTGGAGAAAATACCTCATTATAATCAATTCCTTCCTTCTGAGCGTAGCCTTTCGCCACTAATCTTGTCTTGTAGCGGACATCATTTTTGTCAGGAAATCCTTCTTTCTTTGTAAATACTCATTTGTATCCAATTGTCTTCTTATCTTTAGGTAGTTGAGCTAACTCTCAAGTTTGATTCTTAAGACTGCATCTCTTCTTCCATTGCTCTCCTCCACTTTTTATATTCTGAACTTCTAATTGCTTCTCTATAGGTGGAAGGAATATCATGTACAACTAGAAGTGCATAGGCCACCACTGTATCAAGGAAATGAGCAGGTTTCTTAATTTTTCGTTGCGGCCTGTCGTGTGCAATTGAGCTTGCTTGCTGTGGAGGTTCTTGGCTTAAAACATCTTCCTTTTTTTCTTCGACATCCTTTTTTATCACTGGACTGTTGTTATAAATTTGGTTAACTCTGCCTTTTTCAAACTCCACCTATTGCGGATGTCATAACCCTCTAAAAATAATTAAAAAAATAAATAAATAATAAATATAAAATTTCATTTTTTCTTTAACTCTTACATCTTTCATTTAATTTAACCTCCTAAACCTTTCATCTTCTCCAACTCCAAACTCTTCATCTTCTTTATTATTTAAACCATGAAACTCTATATTTAATTCTCAAAATTAAACTTTTTAATTAACTAAAACTTTTCATTTTTTGTAACTCTCAACCCTTTCACCTTTTAAACCTCCCAAACCTTTCACCTTCTAAACTTTCATCCTTAACTATAAAATTTAAATCTCTAATTAAATTAAAACCTTTCATATTCTTAACTCATTACTCATTCATTTCTCTAACTCCCATCCTTTCATTTTCTTCATGAATTATCTACATTAAACCACCAATTTAATTCTCTTAACTCTCTAAATTTTATAACTCCTCAAACATTTTAAATTCTATAACTCCCTAAACTCTTCACATTATGTAACTCCTAAATCCAATCATATATAAACTTCTAAATCAAAACACATTCCATCTCTTTCCATATTTTAGGTTTTCAAATTTTGACAAGAGGTTAGATATTATCATTCTTTTTCTTCTTGAGTTAAATTATTTTAAAGAATCATATATTAGCTCCTCTACTACTCAATAATCCTAATAATCTAAAAAGAACATCTATCATCTTATAAACCCAATAAAATGGATTTAGACTCACTTCTAACATTCAGATTCGTTAATACTAAAATCAATTTTGAGTGTATTAAAAGTATTAGAAAATCCCTAAAAATCATCTAAATTCATATTAATCTGTTTTTAATATTCGTAGAATATTTTAATGTGTATATTACTCCATTGAACGACATCGGGAAATAAAATCCAGGTAAGTTCATTTTTGGACTCCTTAATCATGCTATTTTATATATCTGTTGTTTTAATCATATTATTTATTTTATGTAAATTGATCGATTACTTATTATGTTTCTTTTCATCAAAAATCTATTGTCAATTATCATTAAATTTAAATTACATAGTATAGTTAGATTTCAGAATATCATATATACAATATTTGATAAATCACATAAATGTTATAATTGTGAAAAAATATTGTTTGTGATATCATTTTGTATTGGTGTCTAGAAAAGTTGTCTTATATACTGGTTCTCTAATTAAGGAACGTGCGTCGCACGGAAAACCTCCCATCATCCATACACTTGCCTGGCCAATGTTTCTATAATGTTTTAGATCAGTAAATTCTCGATATAACCAATTGTGACTTATTGAATAAAGTATAAACTGAACGGACTTTATAAATCATCTTGTTTACAAATTAAGAAAAATCCAATTGAAATATTGTACCTGATATAATCAATATATTATACTATACCTAAATAACACTGGGTTGGGGGAGAAACTAAATGATTGAAATATACTATGTTTCGGCTGTAAACTTATTAAGTTGTACAACTGAATATTTCGCACACTATGGGTGCGTGATGATTTGCTGAATCATACCTGATTATAATTGCTGTTTGCCTAACGGCAGGTCTGACTCAGCACCGGACAATCCTGTGACCATTTCCTGGGTTTGTACAAGAAACAATTGAAACAGTTGTATCCCATCAGTTAGCTTTTCCAATTATATGACATCCTAGACAAAAATATCTCTGTTATAAAGTTGACTTCACTAAAATGACATTAAGATAACCTAAATTAATTGACATCATTATTACAGACATCTCATTCCATATTTTCTAAAACTTGTGTTATTATTATATTTGGATATAACCATTATATTTCGCATTTTTTTTGGGTATTTTAATTTGGTCGCAATCTGACAACTTGGGTGTGTGTCCAGATTTACCGATAAACATGCCAAAACTGACACAGGATATGGTGTACTTTAAAGATCAGATTGAAACTCAATAATGGATTAGAGATTCCCTACTTCCTTTTGTTTAATTTTATTATATTTTGTTTTAATTGTATTTAAACTTCATTCCAATAAATGAAAAATCAAACTTTTGTTGAATTGTTCTATCATAATTACTGAGTATTATTGTAGCAAATTTATTGAAATTTTAGCATATTCAAATTGAACATGTTACCGGTACTTGTTACACGTGCTTGTATACCGTATATCGGGAGCGGGGCGTGATAGGTATTTTATTGGTATCAAAGCCCAGGTTTCTCAAATCAGTTCATGTGACTTGAATTGATTTAGATCCTGATATTTAGCCACATTTATATAATAATTTTTTTTTGAAATTTCTAATGTCCCAATCTATTGACTATTTCGGTATCTCTTATTTATCTTAATTGATGACCCACCTATTTTAAATCCATTTCCAAATTCTTCAGTGTCTAAAATGAATTACATCCTAAATATGGATTAAATATTTACACTTTATTTTGTAATTATATTTTCCATAACTCTTCATTTATTTCCATTTTTTTTTCTAAAAATAAATAATTCACCTATTCCATAGATCAACCTCAAACTTAATTAACGAGATTGTTGAGAAGTCGTCCTTAAAAAAAAAAGAAGACAAAGTGGCATGTTGATCATGAGTAAAAAAAAAAGAAAATTTTTAATATGAGTTCAAAAATAGATAGACAATATTTTTCAATTTTACCTTATTTAATTTCGATGACGAAATTATTAATCTAAGGGGGGTAGAATGTAATAACCCTTCATCTTTTATAGCTAAAAATAATTAAAAAAATAAACAAATAATAAATATAACATTTCATTTTTTCTTTAACTCTTACACCTTTTATTTTTTTAACCTCCTAAACCTTTCATCTTCTCCAACTCCAAATTCTTCATTTTCTTCATTATTTAAACCATGAAACTCCATATTTAATTCTCAAAATTAAACTTTTTAATTAACTAAAACTTTTCTTTTTTTATAACTCTCAACCCTTTCACCTCTTAAACCTCCCAAACCTTTCACCTTCTAAACTCTCATCCTTAACTCTAAAATTAAAATCTCTAAATTAAATTAAAACCTTTCATATTCTCAACTCATTACTCATTCATTTCTCTAATTCCCATCCTTTCATCTTCTTCATGAATTATCTGTATTAAACCTCCAATTTAATTCTCTTAACTCTCTAAATTTTATAACTCCTCAAACTTTTTAGATTCTATAACTCCCTAAATTTTTCACATTATGTAACACCTAAATCCAATCATATATAAACTCCTAAATCAAAATACATTCCATCTCTTTCCACATTTTAGGTTTTCAAATTTTGACAAGAGGTTAGATATTATCTTTATTTTTCTTCCTGAGTTAAATTATTTTAAAGAATCATAGATTAGCTCCTCTATTACTAAATAATCCTAATAACCTAAAAAGAACATCCATTATCTTATAAACCCAATAAAATGGATTTAGACTCATTTCTAACATTCAGACCCATTAATACTAAAATCAATTTTGAGTGTATTATAAGTATTAGAAAATCCCTAAAAATCATCTAAATTCATATTAATCTGTTTTTAATATTCATAGAATATTTTAATGTGTAGATTACTCTATTGAGCAACATCGGAAAATAAAATCTAGGTGAGTTTATTTTTGGACTCACTAATCATACTATTTTATATACCTGTTGTTTCAATCTTGTTATTATTTTGTGCAAATTGATCGATTACTTATTATGTTTCTTTTCATCAAAAATCTATTGTCAATTATCATTAAATTTAAATTACATAGTATAGTTAGATTTTAGAATATCATATATACAATATTTGATAAATCACATAAATGTTATAATTGTGGGAAAATATTGTTTGTGATATCATTTTGTATTGGTGTCTAGAAAAGTTGTCTTGTATGCTGGTTCTCTAATTAAGGAACGTGTGTCGCATGGAAAATCTCCCATCATCTATACACTTGCCTGGCCAATATTTCTATGATATTTCAAATCAATAAATTCTCGATATAACCAATTGTGATTTATTGAATAAAGTATAAACTGAACGGACTTTATAAATCTTGTTGTTAACAAATTAAGAAAAATCCAATTGAAATATTGTATCTGATATAATCAATATATTGTACTATACGTAAATGACACTTGGTCGGGGGAGAAACTAAATGATTGAAAAATACTCTGTTTCAGCTGTAAACTTGTTAAGTTGTACAACTGAATATTTCGCACACTATGGGTGCGTGATGATTTGCTGGATCATACCTGATTATAATTCCTGTTTGTCGGACGGCAGGTCCGACTCAGTATCGGACAATCATGTGACTATTTTCTTGGTCTGTATAGGAAATAATCGAAACAGTTATATTCTATCAGTTAGCTTTTCCAATTATATGGCATTCTAGACAAAAATATCTCTGTTATAAAGTTGATTTCACTAAAATGACATTAAGATAACATAAATTATTGACATTATTATTACAGACATCTCATTCCATATTTTCTAAAACTTGTTTTATTATTATATTGGGATATAACCGTTATATTTCACATTCTTTCTGTGCATTTTATTTTGGTCGCAATCTGACGACCTGGGTGTGCATGTCCAGATTTACCGATAAACACACCAAAACTGACGCAGGATCTGGTATACTTTAAAGATCAGATTGAAACTCAATAACGTATTAGAGATTTCTTGCTTCCTTTTGTTTAATTTTATTATATTTTGTTTCAATTGTATCTAAACTTCATTCCAATAAATGAAAAGTCAAACTTTTGTTGAATTTTTCTATCATAATTACTGAGTATTATTATGGTAAATTTATTGAAGTTTTAGTATATTCAAATTGAATATGTTACCGGTACCTGTTACACGTGCTCGTATACCGTATATAGGGAGCGGAGCGTGACAGCGGAGCACTCTCTACCTCCTACTGAACATTACTGGTCTTCTTCTCTTTTTCAAAATTACTAAGTGTTACCTTTTCAACATGGTAGATTCATCAAAAGTAACATCCCTACTAAAAATGATTTTCTTCGAATTTAGACACTAAAAGCAATATCCTTTCACACCCGAACTTATTCCCATGAACAATGCTTTCTTGGCTCTTAGATCAAATTTAGACTCTTTTACATGATAATAAGCAGTAGAACCAAATACATGTAAGGTGAAGAATCTGTGTTGGTGAAGTATAGAACAATACCTTCATCTTGGCAAACTTTCAGAAACGGATCACTTTTGATACTCACCACCGTTATCTGATCTAAGATTCTTTATCTTTCTGCCTGTCTGAGTCTCAATCATTTTTTTCCATTTCAGAAAAATTTCCAACACTTCATCTTTAGTTTTATCAGATACCCCCAAACTCTTCTAGAGTAATCATCAACAAAAGTAACAAAATAATGCATATCTCCCAAAGAAAGTATTCTAGTAGGACCCCAAACATTAGAGTGAACATAGTCCAAAATTCCTTTAGTATTATGAATAGCAGTGCCAAACTTTAATCTTATCTTTTTTCCCATGACACAATACTTACAGAAATCTAATTTATAGGTTTTTGTACCTTTTAGTAAGCCTTTCTTCACTAAATTCTGCAAAACTCTCATACCTGCATGACCAAGTTGCATGTACCACAACATGATTGTTTTTGCATCTGTATCCTCTTCAGAGACTATAACTACTGATCCAATAACTGTACTACCCTGAAAGTAGTATAAGTTATTTTTTCTCGTACCTTTCATCACCACAAGTGCTCCTGAAGTGACTCTGAGAACTCTATCTCGGATATATATAGCGAAACCTTTTGCTTCTAACTCTCCCAAAGAGATGAGATTCTTCTTTAAATCTGGTACATACAGAACATCTGTCAAAACTCTGGTTGATACATCATGATTCTTTAAACGAATTGAATCTATTCTAGTTGTTTTGCAAGAGCTGTCGGTTCCCATAAAAACAACTCCTCCATCAAACTCTTCAAAATTGAAGAACCATTTCTTGTGATGACACATATGATAGGTGCATGCAGAATCCAAAATCCACTCATCAGAATGAGAAACTAAAGATAGACCAACCAATACAAAATCTGAGTCGTCATCTTCACACTTGGCTACACATGCATCATAATCAGCCTTACCCTTATCTTTGTTCTTCAACTTTGAATAATCTTTCTTCCAATACCCTTTCTTATGACAAAAAGTACATCATGTTTATCAGGTTTGCCTCTTGATTGGGATCTGCCCCTCTGATTGGATTTACTACTCTGAGATCAACCTCTACCAGCATACGCCTCAGCTGGATTATACCCATACTCTTTTTTATCTTTCTTTCTGATCTCATAATTGTACAATGCATTATATATCTCATCAAAAGTCACCTTATCCTTACCACGAAGGAGAGTAGTGACAAGATGATTATGCTCATCAAGAAAAAAAGCCAATAATACTAAAGCCTGATCTTCATCTTCAACAGTCACATCCAAATTTAATAAATCTGCTATAATTAATTAAAAACAACAATGTGATCGTTGATAGATGTACCTGGTTGATACTTGAAACAGAATAATTTCTTCTTTAAATCGAGCCGATTCTCACTACTCTTTTTCATAAACTTGTTCTCCAGCTCATTCTACATCTTACTTGCTGACGTCTCTCTCATAAAAAGATTCTTCTATTCTCTTGTGAGACAAGATCGAATGGTACCATATACTTGGCGATTAATTCTTTCCCATTCTTTCTCGATCATCTTCTTTGGCTTCTTATCTTTCAGAGCAACATCCAACTCTTGCTAATAAAAAATATCTAAGACTTCACACTGCCACATACCGAAGTTGTTGCGGCCATCAAACTTCTCAACTTCGAACTTTGCATTAGTTACAGTAATCTTAACTGGTGTAGACGAAGAACCTTCTGCCATTTTTCAATAATTTGCTAAGGTCAAACCTTCAGCTCTGATACCACTTGTTGCAAAAAACAGATATCTTACCCACACAAATAGGCACCCAAAATAGTGTCACACAAGAACTAATGCAAAATAAGAGAAGACACAAAATTTAACGAGATTCGATAAATGTTACCTACGTCCTCAGGCGCCAATGATCAATCCACTATCACCAAAATTTCAAATTACAAACATCTCTGATAAATTGGAAAGTTTCCCAAGAATAGGAGAATTTTTTCCAAAATCCAAAAAATCCAAAATTACAACTTGAAATTTTTCAGATTTGAAAACTTCCCAAAATAAAACATATTTTCTCAGAACAGTTTTATATAATAACTAATTATTTTTGGGATGCTCAAAACCAAAGACACAAGGCCCTATTTATAGGACCCATGGGTGGTGTTTCTTTAGCGCCCAGCCGATGTGGGACTAAAAGAGCCACACCCAAAATTCAACAATTTGCTCATTGCTATTGATTCACACTTTCCTTCATGTTCTACTCCATTGATCCTCGAACTCCTATTTTATGCACGACATTCTTCACAGTAGTAGATTTTGAGCTTGGTTCATTTCTTCTACATCCGCAATTGCCACTTCTACGGGAATGACATATAGTTGATACTTAGTTTCGGATCAACTGATTTACATTAATTTTATTTGGTGGAAAGATTAACTAAATATTGGAATGATTGACCGATATTATCAAGACTTGCTTGTCTTTCTTCCAATGTCATTCACTGATGGTAAATGTTTCCAAACAGCGGAGAATTGAACAAAACAAATAAAGTTAAAATTTATCTAGATTAGGAATACAATTGGATTAGGAATTTAATTAGGATTTTAAAAAGATTTATTTATATTTGGTTTTATCTTGTGGCACATATAATTTGTTATATATTTCTTGTAAAACTCTAATTTTAATTAGAAATTTATATTGATAAAATTAAAAGCTTGTGTTTTGTTCTTCTAAAACTTTTTCTTGAGTTATTAGTGTGAGAGTAGGTTTGTGATTTGCTTAGATATGAGATCTAAATCCTAATTTATTTCCCAAATCATTAATTTCTTTACCAATTCTGCACCACAAACCTAATTTTTTTCAATTATACATTACATATAACCAGACTTAATAATTTGATTTATGTGAGAACATTCTCTCATAATAATAGGCTATGTTTGGCTAGATTGAGAAAGAAAAAAGAAATGAAATAAAAGAGAAATATAAGAAATGGAAAAGGGAATGGGATTCTTTTTGTTGTTTGGTTCAAAGAAAAACTTATATATATATATATATATATATATATATATATATATATATATATATATATATATATATATATATAAAGAAAAAATAATGAATCAAAAATAAACTTTAAAGATTAAGTGGGGAAAAAAACTTTGTTCGTCTAAGCTCCCTCAATTCACCTATCATAACCCATGTAGTAGTAACCCCATATAGTATTTTCTCTCACTTTTTCCAGGATAGAGAAATAAAAAAGAGAGAAAAATTTGAGTTATATTTGCTTTAAACTCTGTTTGGTTTGAGAGAAAATGAAGAAAAAGAAAAGAAAATAATAAAGCAAATGTTTTCCAGTGTTTGGCTTGAAAGAAAATTTAAAGTAAAAGAAAATAATTCCTTACTGTCCAAACATCAGGAAAAACCAATTTTCATTTTTTTTTTATTTTCTCTTTCCCCTTTTTTTTTTTCCTTCCATTTTCTTTCAAACCACACAAAATCTTACTTTCTTCCAGTTTTTATTTTTATTTTTTTCTCCAACCAAATAATAGAAAATACTTTATTCTTTTTTGCCCCTTGATTTTCCCTTGAACCGAACACAGCCCCAATGGCTGTTCGAAAGAGTTATTGGTCTGTCTGGTTGGATTGTGTTGACAGTGTTGGATCAACAAGCGACCCAAACAAGCTGTGGACCAACACATAAATTGGGTTGGTGTGTATTGAATCAGCCCTAAGCCAGGGCAACAGCACAGTGGACCCCAATTCTTAATATATTGCAACTGCTCTCAAAATAAGCATAATTGCAACGACACATGAAAAATATACAAAAGTCATGCCAACTCAACTAATAGACCCATAATTACAGTATCTTATCTAATTTTTTTTAATCTAATTCTCACATTCCACTACTCCTCCTCCGTTCATTTCCAATATTGATCGTAAAACACCATGAGAAGCAGAATGTTGAGGTACTTGATTTGCACATTCCTAATCGTCATGCAAAAGAAAAATGCTTGCGAAATTATATAAAATTAAGTTAAATATAAGTAATATTGCAACTGCTCTCAAAATGAGCATAGTTGCAAAAAAACATTACATTCAAAAATACACAAAAAGTCAAGCCAATACAACAAATAGAGCATAATTATAGTATCTAACCTAAATTTTTTCATTTTTAAAAATTATATAAAATTAAGTTAAATGTTAATTAATATTTTTTAAACTAGACGAAGTTGCAAAATACATACGTACCATTCTAACATTTATGTGCAACACCAACCATGATAGCTACACTAATATTATTATTTTATTGAGGGATTAATCAATTTACAATGTAGGTCCAATCCACTTGGAAATATATATAATGCTGGCTATCTAGAGCTTTAACAAGTGATTTTTCACATGGGATTATACAATTCCTGACGGATTGATGAACATTTAGAAGGGGGCTTAGATTTCAAGGTGCCGTGTACGACACGCAAGCTTAATTGGATTTTTATATGAAAATGAAATTTTCATATAAAAAATTCATTTATATGAAAATAAAAATTTCATTTATAAAAATTTTCATACAAAAAGTCAAGCCAACACCGACCATGATAGCTACACTAACATTATTATTTTATTGAGGGATTAATCAATTTACAATGTAGGTCCAATCCACTTGGAAATATATATAATGCTGGCTATCTAGAGCTTTAACACGTGATTTTTCACATGGGATTATACAATTCCTGACGGATTGATGAACATTTAGAAGGTGGCTTAGATTTCAAGGTGCCGTGTACGACACGCAAGCTTAATTGGATTTTTATATGAAAATGAAATTTAAGGCGAATAATATTAGTTATTTGTGAATTTGTGTGGAATAAGTTTATCCGCAAAAGAAAAACCTCTAACTCGATCGTCATTCATGCAAGTTGGCAAGCGTGGGGGATTTATCTACCAACTCTAATTGTATTTCGTCTCTCCCACACACTCACAAAATTATTCATTTTTTTAAATTTTCCCATGATTTAGGGTTTAATATTCAAAATTTGATTTTTGTTGATTACAGATTTGTTAAGTTGTTAACTTATACACTCTTAACATGTACTACAATGAATTAGGTATAGTGAAGTAGAAAGACCTTTCATGTTGTTTTGATGGTAAATTAACTACCTAATAGGAATTATGAGATATGAAACCCAATTATGTCAATAGTAGTATAAGTTATATCGATACAAGTAAGAAAATTAGCCACAGGAAATAACCAAATGGAGATGATGCTCAAATTACCTGTTATACCAAGAATCTATGAGCTTATCTTGACTTGTATATATGGGCCAACATCATATCTATGGCTTAAACTTTTACTGTTTGAACTCTTTGGCCCCCATGTATGCTAAAATGTGCCAGTATTTGGTGTGTGTGTGGTCGCAACTTAAAAGCATTAAAAGCTTACCAATATTCGCACATAAATACATAATAAATCACCATCCAAGATAGTGATCAGAAGAACTCTTCCTCAAGAGGCTTTCCCTCTTGCCCCCAAAAGTTACAGCAGCAAGCTTTTCAATCATATTCATAAAATATCCAAAATTTTCTTATATTTTTTCGAAATGTAAACTGTCTATTTATGTAGTTAGAGGGATGCCGATATCTATCGTTATGACGATCAAACTAATAACCAGAGAGGTTGTATACACTAATGATGAGCAAACTTCTACGAACAGAAAGCATCCTGGGGACAACTAAAGCTGCAAGGTGCCAAGTACTGAAGCCCTATTCCATAATCACCACAAAGCAAGAATAGATTTCAAATGGACTTTGTAGGAATATATATTGATACCTAACAGTAAAAGTTTAAGCCATAAGTTGAGTAGTAGTACCAAGAAACCGAAGCAGAAGCCACTGATGACTGTGAGAGCAATCGAGATGGAGGCAAGCTCCAACTCCCCGAGATGGCCAGCATATGCTTGTGTGATTAGGAACATGGCGTTCATGGCTACCCTAGTTACCGCGGCCGGCCCAACAATAATCCATAGCTTCTTTAGCTCCGCCCACACTCTCTTCGCAAGGAGTATTTCTTGTTGCTCTCCTTCATTTTCGTCTCTATTCGTTAGGAGAGGGCTCTTCTCTTCTCCACCCTCCATCCTTAATTAGTTCACTGGCTCTCTCGAGCAATATCAGTCTGGACTGGGCTTATGTGCAGCTGTTGTCTGCAGCAGAACAATTATTTACAAATGTCATAGTCCACGAGAGAGTTTCAAGAGGGGCCGACCATCAATAAATGATTCTCTGTAACCACTGGAGAACATACATACTTTTTTGTCATTTCATCTACTTTCATTTTCAAAGGAAGAATATAAACCACAATTATATGTGTCTCAATTGATACCTTGATACTCTCATCTCAATCGCTCAGTCTTTATCTAAATTTGTGTTACTACCGCTAGCTAGCGTATGAAGCAAAAGCATTACGACAGTTACGTTTAAGGTAGAATCATTATATCATAAGAGATATAAAATGGAACGAAAAATCAGCTCAAATCTTTTTCATTCAATAGGGGACTGACTGGTTCAGGTATTTGGGCATAACTTGGGTGGGTCCTGATTTTATTGTTCACCATTAGAAATCCACCAAATCTACTTCAAGAATTTTGGCCAGGACTTTGGTGCTGCGTGGCGCTGGTTTTGGTCCATTTGGAATCTCCAATTTCTGCAGGAAAATCAATTGAAATAGAGGGCTTTGATTATTTTAATTATTAGTAATTAAAGAGATGCGAGTGTAGTTTCCCCTTTTTATTATTTATTAAAGTCATTATTAATTATCTTCAATGAAACAATTAATTAGAATCAGTAAAAAACTCCCTTCTCACCAAATCATTACATCTTTTCCATGAAACAAATAAGAACAAGAAAATAAGGATTTGATTAACATTATTCATTGTTAGAAATCAATTCTTCAAAATTATGAACTAATCAACTGTAATACACAAATTTTGTTGCTTGAATCTGTTACGGTGTAATGATCGGGTTAAAAACTCTAATTCGACATTCGATTCGCCCTTTTACTGATTATATCAAGATCCAGAATCCAAATTGAGACTCCAACTTCGAGATCGTTGTTTATATTTTCTTAAAAATTTTTGGTAATTTTCTCATAATTTTTTGAGAATGCCCCAATCCGAAAATCCATCCAACTGGAGAACTAAACTTAATCCATTTTTCCTCACACATTTTCCCTCCCTCCCCCACTTGCCCTTTCTTCCTATTCTAATGATTAGAGGGAAGCATGCTTCAAACTTGGTTAGCCTTGGTACTAATGCATTTAACCTAATTAAGTGATATGGGAACTTGTATAAGACCTAATCAAGATTTCCCTATTGTGAACTGACTATATTATCCTTGGGTCTTTCCCATATAAATCCCTCCATTCTTATTCATTGCTCTCTCTTCCTCCTACTCTCTCTCTCTCTCTCTCTCTCTCTCTCTCTCTCTCGCTCTCTCTCTCTCTCTCGTGAGTTCAAGAGTGTAAGGAGCCTTTGAGGTGAAGGATAGAAGCAAGTTTGGAGTTTAGGAGCTTTGTAAGTAGTACTTTCTTCTTTTCTTTTCCTCTGGTCTTGATGATTTGCTTATCTATATACTAGCACCTTCATGTTTAGACTACAAAAATAGGATCTATAAATGATTCTAGAGCCATGAGAAAAAATTCAGGGTCATTAGAATCTATTAGACTGCCAGGTAACAATCTAAGTTGCTATATAATAGCCTTTTGACATTTGATGTTGATAAATCTTGTTCTGTATGTTTTTTTTTTGAAATGTAGAATAATGTATTATATTTAGATTGTTATAATATTTGTTGAATGTAGATGAACTCGAGAGTAGTTAAAAGCATACTTAATTTAGATATGAAACTAGTGTCACAATTAGGAATTTGTTGCCAGGTATTTTTATGTATGTGTAACACGCCACTATCCGGAACACTTGATTGCTGAGTCATTTAGTAATGTATTTGTAAAAATACGATAAGTCTCAGTACAATATAAACCATCAACATAAATCACAAGAATATCTTAAGAAAAAAAAATATAACTTTTATTTGATAAACAAAACATGATTACTATAGATAATACAAAAAAGAAAGATGGAGAAATAACTTAGAATAGATCATTTCAAAAGTGGAAGCAATCTAATCAACTAAAGACAAGAACAAAAGAAAAGAATGTTCGTATACTGGCTTCAACTACTCCATATAATGATTCAGATATTTAATTTGTTCTATTAGATCTGTCACAAAACCTGGGCATGTACATTTAATCATCAGATTGCAACCAAAAATAATAATGCATTACGACAGTTACGTTTACGGTAGAATCATTATATCATAAGAGATATAAAATGGAACGAAAAATCAGCTCAAATCTTTTTCATTCAATGGGGGACTGACTGGTTAAGGTTTTTGAGCATAACTTGGGTGGGTCCTGATTTTATTGTTCACCATTAGAAATCCACCAAATCTACTTCAAGAATTTTGGCCAGGACTTTGGTGCTGCATGGCGCTGGTTTTGGTCCATTTGGAATCTCCAATTTCTGCAGGAAAATCAATTGAAATAGAGGGCTTTGATTATTTTAATTATTAGTAATTAAAGAGATGCGAGTGTACTTTCCCCTTTTTATTATTTATTAAAGTCATTATTAATTATCTTCAATGAAACAATTAATTAGAATCAGTAAAAAACTCCCTTCTCACCAAATCATTATATCTTTTCCATGAAACAAATAAGAAAAAGGAAATCAAGGATTTGATTAACATTATTCATTGTTAGAAATCAATTCTTCAAAATTATGAACTAATCAACTATAATACACAAATTTTGATGCTTGAATCTGTTACAGTGTAATGATCGGGTTATAAACTCTAATTCGACATTCGATTGGCCTTTTACTGATTATATCAAGATCCAGAATCCAAATTGAGACTCCAACTTCGAGATCGTTGTTTATATTTTCTTAAAAATTTTTGGTAATTTTCTCATAATTTTTTGAGAATGCCCCAATCCAAAAAACCATCCAACTGGAGAACTAAACTTAATCCATTTTTCCTCACACATTTTCCCTCTCTCCCTCACTTGCCCTTTCCTCCTATTCTAATGATTAGAGGGAAGCATGCTTCAAACTTGGTTAGCCTTGGTACTAATGCATTTAACCTAATTAAGTGATATGGGAACTTGTATAAGACCTAATCAAGATTTCCCTATTGTGAACTGACTATATTATCCTTGGTTCCCATATAAATCCCTCCATTCTTATTCAGTGCTCTCTCTTCCTCCTACTCTCTCTCTCTCTCTCTCTCTCTCTCTCTCTCTCTCTCTCGCGAGTTCAAGAGTGCAAGGAGCCTTAGAGGTGAAGGATAGAAGCAAGTTTGGAGTTTAGGAGCTTTGTAAGTAGTACTTTCTTCTTTTCTTTTCCTCTGGTCTTGATGATTTGCATATCTATATACTAGCACCTTCATGTTTAGACTACAAAAATAGGATCTATAAATGATTCTAGAGCCATGAGAAAAAATTCAGGGTCATTAGAATCTATTAGACTGCCAGGTAACAATCTAAGTTGCTATATAATAGCCTTTTGACATTTGATGTTGATAAATCTTGCTCTGTATGTTTTTTTTTTGAAATGTAGAATAATGTATTATATTTAGATTGTTATAATATTTGTTGAATGTAGATGAACTCGAGAGTAGTTAAAAGCATACTTAATTTAGATATGAAACTAGTGTCAGAATTAGGAATTTGTTGCCAGGTATTTTTATGTATGTGTAACACGCCACTATCCGGAACACTTGATTGTTGAGTCATTTAGTAATGTATTTGTAAAAATACGATAAGTCTCAGTACAATATCAACCATCAACATAAATCACAAGAATATCTTAAGAAAAAAAATATAACTTTTATTCGATAAACAAAACTTGATTACTATAGATAATACAAAAAAGAAAGATAGAGAAATAACTTAGAATAGATCATTTCAAAAGTGGAAGCAATCTAATCAACTAAAGACAAGAACAAAAGAAAAGAATGTTCGTATACTGGCTTCAACTACTCCATATAATGATTCAGATATTTAATTTGTTCTATTAGATCTGTCTCAAAACCTGGGCATGTACATTTAATCATCAGATTGTAACCAAAAATAATAATGCTTTACGACAGTTACGTTTATGGTAGAATCATTATATCATAAGAGATATAAAATGGAACAAAAAATCAGCTCAAATCTTTTTCATTCAATAGGGGACTGACTGGTTCAGGTATTTGGGCATAACTTGGGTGGGTCCTGATTTTATTGTTCACCATTAGAAATCCACCAAATCTACTTCAAGAATTTTGGCCAGGACTTTGGTGCTGCGTGGCGCTGGTTTTGGTCCATTTGGAATCTCCAATTTCTGCAGGAAAATCAATTGAAATAGAGGGCTTTGATTATTTTAATTATTAGTAATTAAAGAGATGCGAGTGTAGTTTCCCCTTTTTATTATTTATTAAAGTCATTATTAATTATCTTCAATGAAACAATTAATTAGAATCAGTAAAAAACTCCCTTCTCACCAAATCATTACATCTTTTCCATGAAACAAATAAGAACAAGGAAATCAAGGATTTGATTAACATTATTCATTGTTAGAAATCAATTCTTCAAAATTATGAACTAATCAACTGTAATACACAAATTTTGTTGCTTGAATCTATTACGGTGTAATGATCGGGTTATAAAGTCTAATTCGACATTCGATTCGCCCTTTTACTGATTATTTCAAGATCCAGAATCCAAATTGAGTCTCCAACTTCGATATCGTTATTTATATTTTCTTAAAAATTTTTGGTAATTTTCTCATAATTTTTTGAGAATGCCCCAATCCGAAAAACCATCCAACTGGAGAACTAAACTTAATCCATTTTTCCTCACACATTTTCCCTCCCTCCCCCACTTGCCCTTTCATTCTATTCTAATGATTAGAGGGAAGCATGCTTCAAACTTGGGTAGCCTTGGTACTAATGCATTTAACCTAATTAAGTGATATGGGAACTTGTATAAGACCTAATCAAGATTTTCCTATTGTGAACTGACTATATTATCCTTGGGTCTTTCCCATATAAATCCCTCCATTCTTATTCATTGCTCTCTCTTCCTCCTACTCTCTCTCTCTCTCTCTCTCTCTCTCTCTCTCTCTCTCTCTCTCTCTCGCTAGTTCAAGAGTGTAAGGAGCCTTAGAGGTGAAGGATAGAAGCAAGTTTGGAGTTTAGGAGCTTTGTAAGTAGTACTTTCTTCTTTTCTTTTCCTCTGGCTTGATGATTTGCTTATCTATATACTAGCACCTTCATGTTTAGACTACAAAAATAGGATCTATAAATGATTCTAGAGCCATGAGAAAAAATTCAGGGTCATTAGAATCTATTAGACTGCCAGGTAACAATCTAAGTTGCTATATAATAGCCTTTTGACATTTGATGTTGATAAATCTTGCTCTGTATGTTTTTTTTTGAAATGTAGAATAATGTATTATATTTAGATTGCTATAATATTTGTTGAATGTAGATGAACTCGAGAGTAGTTAAATGCATACTTAATTTAGATATGAAACTAGTGTCAGAATTAGGAATTTGTTGCCAGGTATTTTTATGTATGTGTAACACGCCACTATCCGGAACACTTGATTGCTGAGTCATTTAGTAATGTATTTGTAAAAATACGATAAGTCTCAGTACAATATCAACCATCAACATAAATCACAAGAATATCTTAAGAAAAAAAATATAGCTTTTATTCGATAAACAAAACTTGATTACTATAGATAATACAAAAAAGAAAGATAGAGAAATAACTTAGAATAGATCATTTCAAAAGTGGAAGCAATCTAATCAACTAAAGACAAGAACAAAAGAAAAGAATGTTCGTATACTGGCTTCAACTACTCCATATAATGATTCAGATATTTAATTTGTTTTATTAGATCTGTCTCAAAACCTGGGCATGTACATTTAATCATCAGATTGCAACCAAAAATAATAATGCATTACGACAGTTACGTTTACGGTAGAATCATTATATCATAAGAGATATAAAATGGAACGAAAAATCTGCTCAAATCTTTTTCATTCAATAGGGGACTGACTGGTTCAGGTATTTGGGCATAACTTGGGTGGGTCCTGATTTTATTGTTCACCATTAGAAATCCACCAAATCTACTTCAAGAATTTTGGCCAGGACTTTGGTGCTGCGTGGCGCTGGTTTTGGTCCATTTGGAATCTCCAATTTCTGCAGGAAAATCAATTGAAATAGAGGGCTTTGATTATTTTAATTATTAGTAATTAAAGAGATGCGAGTGTACTTTCCCCTTTTTATTATTTATTAAAGTCATTATTAATTATCTTCAATGAAACAATTAATTAGAATCAGTAAAAAACTCCCTTCTCACCAAATCATTACATCTTTTCCATGAAACAAATAAGAACAAGGAAATCAAGGATTTGATTAACATTATTCATTGTTAGAAATCAATTCTTCAAAATTATGAACTAATCAACTGTAATACACAAATTTTGTTGCTTGAATCTGTTACGGTGTAATGATCGGGTTATAAACTCTAATTCGACATTCGATTCGCCCTTTTACGGATTATATCAAGATCCAGACTCCAAATTGAGACTCCAACTTCGAGATCGTTGTTTATATTTTCTTAAAAATTTTTGGTAATTTTCTCATAATTTTTTGAGAATGCCCAAATCCGAAAAACCATCAAACTGGAGAACTAAACTTAATCCATTTTTCCTCACACATTTTCCCTCCCTCCCCCACTTGCCCTTTCCTCCTATTCTAATGATTAGAGGGAAGCATGCTTCAAACTTGGTTAGCCTTGGTACTAATGCATTTAACCTAATTAAGTGATATGGGAACTTGTATAAGACCTAATCAAGATTTCCCTATTGTGAACTGACTATATTATCCTTGGGTCTTTCCCATATAAATCCCTCCATTCTTATTCATTGCTCTCTCTTCCTCCTACTCTCTCTCTCTCTCTCTCTCGCGAGTTCAAGAGTGTAAGGAGCCTTAGAGGTGAAGGATAGAAGCAAGTTTGGAGTTTAGGAGCTTTGTAAGTAGTACTTTCTTCTTTTCTTTTCCTCTGGTCTTGATGATTTGCTTATCTATATACTAGCACCTTCATGTTTAGACTACAAAAATAGGATCTATAAATGATTCTAGAGCCATGAGAAAAAATTCAGGGTCATTAGAATCTATTAGACTGCCAGGTAACAATCTAAGTTGCTATATAATAGCCTTTTGACATTTGATGTTGATAAATCTTGCTCTGTATGTTTTTTTTTGAAATGTAGAATAATGTATTATATTTAGATTGTTATAATATTTGTTGAATGTAGATGAACTCGAGAGTAGTTAAAAGCATACTTAATTTAGATATGAAACTAGTGTCAGAATTAGGAATTTGTTGCCAGGTATTTTTTATGTATGTGTAACACGCCACTATCCGGAACACTTGATTGCTGAGTCATTTAGTAATGTATTTGTAAAAATACGATAAGTCTCTGTACAATATCAACCATCAACATAAATCACAAGAATATCTTAAGAAAAAAAATATAACTTTTATTCGATAAACAAAACTTGATTACTATAGATAATACAAAAAAGAAAGATAGAGAAATAACTTAGAATAGATCATTTCAAAAGTGGAAGCAATCTAATCAACTAAAGACAAGAACAAAAGAAAAGAATGTTCGTATACTGGCTTCAACTACTCCATATAATGATTCAGATATTTAATTTGTTTTATTAGATCTGTCTCAAAACCTGGGCATGTACATTTAATCATCAGATTGCAACCAAAAATAATAATGCATTACGACAGTTACGTTTACGGTAGAATCATTATATCATAAGAGATATAAAATGGAACAAAAAATCAGCTCAAATTTTTTTCATTCAATAGGGGACTGACTGGTTCAGGTATTTGGGCATAACTTGGGTGGGTCCTGATTTTATTGTTCACCATTAGAAATCCACCAAATCTACTTCAAGAATTTTGGCCAGGACTTTGGTGCTGCGTGAAGCTGGTTTTGGTCCATTTGGAATCTCCAATTTCTGCAGGAAAATCTATTGAAATAGAGGGCTTTGATTATTTTAATTATTAGTAATTTAAGAGATGCGAGTGTACTTTCCCATTTTAATTATTTATTAAAGTTATTATTAATTATCTTCAATGAAACAATTAATTAGAATCAGTAAAAAACTCCCTTCTCACCAAATCATTACATCTTTTCCATGAAACAAATAAGAACAAGGAAATCAAGGATTTGATTAACATTATTCATTGTTAGAAATCAATTCTTCAAAATTATGAACTAATCAACTGTAATACACAAATTTTGTTGCTTGAATCTGTTACGTTGTAATGATCGGGTTATAAACTCTAATTCGACATTCGATTCGCCCTTTTACTGATTATATCAAGATCCAGACTCCAAATTGAGACTCCAACTTCGAGATCGTTGTTTATATTTTCTTAAAAATTTTTGGTAATTTTCTCATAATTTTTTGAGAATGCCCCAATCCGAAAAACCATCCAACTGGAGAACTAAACTTAATCCATTTTTCCTCACACATTTTCCCTCCCTCCCCCACTTTCCCTTTCCTCCTATACTAATGATTAGAGGGAAGCATGCTTCAAACTTGGTTAGCCTTGGTACTAATGCATTTAACCTAATTAAGTGATATGGGAACTTGTATAAGACCTAATCAAGATTTTCCTATTGTGAACTGACTATATTATCCTTGGGTCTTTCCCATATAAATCCCTCCATTCTTATTCATTGCTCTCTCTTCCTCCTACTCTCTCTCTCTCTCTCTCTCTCGCGAGTTCAAGAGTGCAAGGAGCCTTATAGGTGAAGGATAGAAGCAAGTTTGGAGTTTAGGAGCTTTGTAAGTAGTACTTTCTTCTTTTCTTTTCCTCTGGTCTTGATGATTTGCTTATCTATATACTAGCACTTTCATGTTTAGACTACAAAAATAGGATCTATAAATGATTCTAGAGCCATGAGAAAAAGTTCAGGGTCATTAGAATCTATTAGACTGCCAGGTAACAAACTAAGTTGCTATATAATAGCCTTTTGACATTTGATGTTGATAAATCTTGCTCTGTATGTTTTTTTTGAAATGTAGAATAATGTATTATATTTAGATTGTTATAATATTTGTTGAATGTAGATGAACTCGAGAGTAGTTAAAAGCATACTTAATTTAGATATGAAACTAGTGTCAGAATTAGGAATTTGTTGCCAGGTATTTTTATGTATGTGTAACACGCCACTATCCGGAACACTTGATTGCTGAGTCATTTAGTAATGTATTTGTAAAAATACGATAAGTCTCAGTACAATATCAACCATCAACATAAATCACAAGAATATTTTAAGAAAAAAAATATAACTTTTATTCGATAAACAAAACTTGATTACTATAGATAATACAAAAAAGAAAGATAGAGAAATAACTTAGAATAGATCATTTCAAAAGTGGAAGCAATCTAATCAACTAAAGACAAGAACAAAAGAAAAGAATGTTCGTATACTGGCTTCAACTACTCCATATAATGATTCAGATATTTAATTTGTTTTATTAGATCTGTCTCAAAACCTGGGCATGTACATTTAATCATCAGATTGCAACCAAAAATAATAATGCATTACGACAGTTACGTTTACGGTAGAATCATTATATCATAAGAGAAATAAAATGGAACGAAAAATCAGCTCAAATCTTTTTCATTCAATAGGGGACTGACTGGTTCAGGTATTTGGGCATAACTTGGGTGGGCCCTGATTTTATTGTTCACCATTAGAAATCCACCAAATCTACTTCATGAATTTTTGCCAGGACTTTGGTGCTGCGTGGCGCTGGTTTTGGTCCATTTGGAATCTCCAATTTCTGCAGAAAAATCAATTGAAATAGAGGGCTTTGATTATTTTAATTATTAGTAATTAAAGAGATGCGAGTGTACTTTCCACTTTTTATTATTTATTAAAGTCATTAATAATTATCTTCAATGAAACAGTTAATTAGAATCAGTAAAAAACTCCCTTCTCACCAAATCATTACATCTTTTCCATGAAACAAATAAGAACAAGGAAATCAAGGATTTGATTAATATTATTCATTGTTAGAAATCAATTCTTCAAAATTATGAACTAATCAACTGTAATACACAAATTTTGTTGCTTGAATCTGTTACGGTGTAATGATCGGGTTATAAACTCTAATTCGACATTCGATTCGCCCTTTTACTGATTATATCAAGATCCAGAATCCAAATTGAGACTCCAACTTCGAGATCGTTGTTTATATTTTCTTAAAAATTTTTGGTAATTTTCTCATAATTTTTTGAGAATGCCCCAATCCGAAAAACCATCCAACTGGAGAACTAAACTTAATCCATTTTTCCTCACACATTTTCCCTCCCTCCCCCACTTGCCCTTTCCTCCTATTCTAATGATTAGAGGGAAGCATGCTTCAAACTCGGTTAGGCTTGGTACTAATGCATTTAACCTAATTAAGTGATATGGGAACTTGTATAAGACCTAATCAAGATTTCCCTATTGTGAACTGACTATATTATCCTTGGGTCTTTCCCATATAAATCCCTCCATTCTTATTCATTGCTCTCTCTTCCTCCTACTCTCTCTCTCTCTCTCTCTCTCTCTCTCTCGCGAGTTCAAGAGTGTAAGGAGCCTTATAGGTGAAGGATAGAAGCAAGTTTGGAGTTTAGGAGCTTTGTAAGTAGTACTTTCTTCTTTTCTTTTCCTCTGATCTTGATGATTTTCTTATCTATATACTAGCACTTTCATGTTTAGACTACAAAAATAGGATCTATAAATGATTCTAGAGCCATGAGAAAAAATTCAAGGTCATTAGAATCTATTAGACTGCCACGTAACAATCTAAGTTGCTATATAATAGCCTTTTGACATTTGATGTTGATAAATCTTGCTCTGTATGTTTTCTTTTGAAATGTAGAATAATGTATTATATTTAGATTGTTATAATATTTGTTGAATGTAGATGAACTCGAGAGTTGTTAAAAGCATACTTAATTTAGATATGAAACTAGTGTCAGAATTAGGAATTTGTTGCCAGGTATTTTTATGTATGTGTAACACGCCACTATCCGGAACACTTGATTGCTGAGTCATTTAGTAATGTATTTGTAAAAATACGATAAGTCTCAGTACAATATCAACCATCAACATAAATCACAAGAATATCTTAAGAAAAAAAATATAACTTTTATTCGATAAACAAAACTTGATTACTATAGATAATACAAAAAAGAAAGATAGAGAAATAACTTAGAATAGATCATTTCAAAAGTGGAAGCAATCTAATCAACTAAAGACAAGAACAAAAGAAAAGAATGTTCGTATACTGGCTTCAACTACTCCATATAATGATTCAGATATTTAATTTGTTTTATTAGATCTGTCTCAAAACCTGGGCATGTACATTTAATCATCAGATTGCAACCAAAAATAATAATGCATTACGACAGTTACGTTTACGGTAGAATCATTATATCATAAGAGATATAAAATGGAACGAAAAATCAGCGCAAATCTTTTTCATTCAATAGGGGACTAACTGGTTCAGGTATTTGGGCATAACTTGGGTGGGCCCTGATTTTATTGTTCACCATTAGAAATCCACCAAATCTACTTCATGAATTTTGGCCAGGACTTTGGTGCTGCGTGGCGCTGGTTTTGGTCCATTTGGAATCTCCAATTTCTGCAGAAAAATCAATTGAAATAGAGGGCTTTAATTATTTTAATTATTAGTAATTAAAGAGATGCGAGTGTACTTTCCACTTTTTATTATTTATTAAAGTCATTATTAATTATCTTCAATGAAACAGTTAATTAGAATCAGTAAAAAACTCCCTTCTCACCAAATCATTACATCTTTTCCATGAAACAAATAAGAACAAGGAAATCAAGGATTTGATTAATATTATTCATTGTTAGAAATCAATTCTTCAAAATTATGAACTAATCAACTGTAATACACAAATTTTGTTGCTTGAATCTGTTACGGTGTAATGATCGGGTTATAAACTCTAATTCGACATTCGATTCGCCCTTTTATTGATTATATCAAGATCCAGAATCCAAATTGAGACTCCAACTTTGAGATCGTTGTTTATATTTTCTTAAAAATTTTTGGTAATTTTCTCATAATTTTTTGAGAATGCCCCAATCCGAAAAACCATCCAACTGGAGAACTAAACTTAATCCATTTTTCCTCACACATTTTCCCTCCCTCCCCCACTTGCCCTTTCCTCCTATTCTAATGATTAGAGGGAAGCATGCTTCAAACTTGGTTAGCCTTGGTACTAATGCATTTAACCTAATTAAGTGATATGGGAACTTGTATAAGACCTAATCAAGATTTCCCTATTGTGAACTGACTATATTATCCTTGGGTCTTTCCCATATAAATCCCTCCATTCTTATTCATTGCTCTCTCTTCCTCCTACTCTCTCTCTCTCTCTCTCTCTCTCTCTCTCTCTCTCTCTCGCGAGTTCAAGAGTGTAAGGAGCCTTAGAGGTGAAGGATAGAAGCAAGTTTGGAGTTTAGGAGCTTTGTAAGTAGTACTTTCTTCTTTTCTTTTCCTCTGGTCTTGATGATTTGCTTATCTATATACTAGCACTTTCATGTTTAGACTACAAAAATAGGATCTATAAATGATTCTAGAGCCATGAGAAAAAGTTCAGGGTCATTAGAATCTATTAGACTGCCAGGTAACAAACTAAGTTGCTATATAATAGCCTTTTGACATTTGATGTTGATAAATCTTGCTCTGTATGTTTTTTTTGAAATGTAGAATAATGTATTATATTTAGATTGTTATAATATTTGTTGAATGTAGATGAACTCGAGAGTAGTTAAAAGCATACTTAATTTAGATATGAAACTAGTGTCAGAATTAGGAATTTGTTGCCAGGTATTTTTATGTATGTGTAACACGCCACTATCCGGAACACTTGATTGCTGAGTCATTTAGTAATGTATTTGTAAAAATACGATAAGTCTCAGTACAATATCAACCATCAACATAAATCACAAGAATATTTTAAGAAAAAAAATATAACTTTTATTCGATAAACAAAACTTGATTACTATAGATAATACAAAAAAGAAAGATAGAGAAATAACTTAGAATAGATCATTTCAAAAGTGGAAGCAATCTAATCAACTAAAGACAAGAACAAAAGAAAAGAATGTTCGTATACTGGCTTCAACTACTCCATATAATGATTCAGATATTTAATTTGTTTTATTAGATCTGTCTCAAAACCTGGGCATGTACATTTAATCATCAGATTGCAACCAAAAATAATAATGCATTACGACAGTTACGTTTACGGTAGAATCATTATATCATAAGAGAAATAAAATGGAACGAAAAATCAGCTCAAATCTTTTTCATTCAATAGGGGACTGACTGGTTCAGGTATTTGGGCATAACTTAGGTGGGCCCTGATTTTATTGTTCACCATTAGAAATCCACCAAATCTACTTCATGAATTTTTGCCAGGACTTTGGTGCTGCGTGGCGCTGGTTTTGGTCCATTTGGAATCTCCAATTTCTGCAGAAAAATCAATTGAAATAGAGGGCTTTGATTATTTTAATTATTAGTAATTAAAGAGATGCGAGTGTACTTTCCACTTTTTATTATTTATTAAAGTCATTAATAATTATCTTCAATGAAACAGTTAATTAGAATCAGTAAAAAACTCCCTTCTCACCAAATCATTACATCTTTTCCATGAAACAAATAAGAACAAGGAAATCAAGGATTTGATTAATATTATTCATTGTTAGAAATCAATTCTTCAAAATTATGAACTAATCAACTGTAATACACAAATTTTGTTGCTTGAATCTGTTACGGTGTAATGATCGGGTTATAAACTCTAATTCGACATTCGATTCGCCCTTTTACTGATTATATCAAGATCCAGAATCCAAATTGAGACTCCAACTTCGAGATCGTTGTTTATATTTTCTTAAAAATTTTTGGTAATTTTCTCATAATTTTTTGAGAATGCCCCAATCCGAAAAACCATCCAACTGGAGAACTAAACTTAATCCATTTTTCCTCACACATTTTCCCTCCCTCCCCCACTTGCCCTTTCCTCCTATTCTAATGATTAGAGGGAAGCATGCTTCAAACTTGGTTAGGCTTGGTACTAATGCATTTAACCTAATTAAGTGATATGGGAACTTGTATAAGACCTAATCAAGATTTCCCTATTGTGAACTGACTATATTATCCTTGGGTCTTTCCCATATAAATCCCTACATTCTTATTCATTGCTCTCTCTTCCTCCTACTCTCTCTCTCTCTCTCTCTCTCTCTCGCGAGTTCAAGAGTGTAAGGAGCCTTATAGGTGAAGGATAGAAGCAAGTTTGGAGTTTAGGAGCTTTGTAAGTAGTACTTTCTTCTTTTCTTTTCCTCTGATCTTGATGATTTTCTTATCTATATACTAGCACTTTCATGTTTAGACTACAAAAATAGGATCTATAAATGATTCTAGAGCCATGAGAAAAAATTCAAGGTCATTAGAATCTATTAGACTGCCACGTAACAATCTAAGTTGCTATATAATAGCCTTTTGACATTTGATGTTGATAAATCTTGCTCTGTATGTTTTCTTTTGAAATGTAGAATAATGTATTATATTTAGATTGTTATAATATTTGTTGAATGTAGATGAACTCGAGAGTTGTTAAAAGCATACTTAATTTAGATATGAAACTAGTGTCAGAATTAGGAATTTGTTGCCAGGTATTTTTATGTATGTGTAACACGCCACTATCCGGAACACTTGATTGCTGAGTCATTTAGTAATGTATTTGTAAAAATACGATAAGTCTCAGTACAATATCAACCATCAACATAAATCACAAGAATATCTTAAGAAAAAAAATATAACTTTTATTCGATAAACAAAACTTGATTACTATAGATAATACAAAAAAGAAAGATAGAGAAATAACTTAGAATAGATCATTTCAAAAGTGGAAGCAATCTAATCAACTAAAGACAAGAACAAAAGAAAAGAATGTTCGTATACTGGCTTCAACTACTCCATATAATGATTCAGATATTTAATTTGTTTTATTAGATCTGTCTCAAAACCTGGGCATGTACATTTAATCATCAGATTGCAACCAAAAATAATAATGCATTACGACAGTTACGTTTACGGTAGAATCATTATATCATAAGAGATATAAAATGGAACGAAAAATCAGCGCAAATCTTTTTCATTCAATAGGGGACTAACTGGTTCAGGTATTTGGGCATAACTTGGGTGGGCCCTGATTTTATTGTTCACCATTAGAAATCCACCAAATCTACTTCATGAATTTTGGCCAGGACTTTGGTGCTGCGTGGCGCTGGTTTTGGTCCATTTGGAATCTCCAATTTCTGCAGAAAAATCAATTGAAATAGAGGGCTTTAATTATTTTAATTATTAGTAATTAAAGAGATGCGAGTGTACTTTCCACTTTTTATTATTTATTAAAGTCATTATTAATTATCTTCAATGAAACAGTTAATTAGAATCAGTAAAAAACTCCCTTCTCACCAAATCATTACATCTTTTCCATGAAACAAATAAGAACAAGGAAATCAAGGATTTGATTAATATTATTCATTGTTAGAAATCAATTCTTCAAAATTATGAACTAATCAACTGTAATACACAAATTTTGTTGCTTGAATCTGTTACGGTGTAATGATCGGGTTATAAACTCTAATTCGACATTCGATTCGCCCTTTTATTGATTATATCAAGATCCAGAATCCAAATTGAGACTCCAACTTTGAGATCGTTGTTTATATTTTCTTAAAAATTTTTGGTAATTTTCTCATAATTTTTTGAGAATGCCCCAATCCGAAAAACCATCCAACTGGAGAACTAAACTTAATCCATTTTTCCTCACACATTTTCCCTCCCTCCCCCACTTGCCCTTTCCTCCTATTCTAATGATTAGAGGGAAGCATGCTTCAAACTTGGTTAGCCTTGGTACTAATGCATTTAACCTAATTAAGTGATATGGGAACTTGTATAAGACCTAATCAAGATTTCCCTATTGTGAACTGACTATATTATCCTTGGGTCTTTCCCATATAAATCCCTCCATTCTTATTCATTGCTCTCTCTTCCTCCTACTCTCTCTCTCTCTCTCTCTCTCTCTCTCTCTCTCTCTCTCTCGCGAGTTCAAGAGTGTAAGGAGCCTTAGAGGTGAAGGATAGAAGCAAGTTTGGAGTTTAGGAGCTTTGTAAGTAGTACTTTTTTCTTTTCTTTTCCTCTGGTCTTGATGATTTGCTTATCTATATACTAGCACCTTCATGTTTAGACTACAAAAATAGGATCTATAAATGATTCTAGAGCCATGAGAAAAAATTCAGGGTCATTAGAATCTATTAGACTGCCAGGTAACAATCTAAGTTGCTATATAATAGCCTTTTGACATTTGATGTTGATAAATCTTGCTCTGTATGTTTTTTTTTGAAATGTAGAATAATGTATTATATTTAGATTGTTATAATATTTGTTGAATGTAGATGAACTCGAGAGTAGTTAAAAGCATACTTAATTTAGATATGAAACTAGTGTCAGAATTAGGAATTTGTTGCCAGGTATTTTTATGTATGTGTAACACGCCACTATCCGGAACACTTGATTGCTGAGTCATTTAGTAATGTATTTGTAAAAATACGATAAATCTCAGTACAATATCAACCATCAACATAAATCACAAGAATATCTTAAGAAAAAAAATATAACTTTTATTCGATAAACAAAACTTGATTACTATAGATAATACAAAAAAGAAAGATAGAGAAATAACTTAGAATAGATCATTTCAAAAGTGGAAGTAATCTAATCAACTAAAGACAAGAACAAAAGAAAAGAATGTTCGTATACTGGCTTCAACTACTCCATATAATGATTCAGATATTTAATTTGTTTTATTAGATCTGTCTCAAAACCTGGGCATGTACATTTAATCATCAGATTGCAACAAAAAATAATAATGCATTACGACAGTTGCGTTTACGGTAGAATCATTATATCATAAGAGATATAAAATGGAACGAAAAATCAGCTCAAATCTTTTTCATTCAATAGGGGACTGACTGGTTCAGGTATTTGGGCATAACTTGGGTGGGTCCTGATTTTATTGTTCACCATTAGAAATCCACCAAATCTACTTCAAGAATTTTGGCCAGGACTTTGGTGCTGCGTGGCGCTGGTTTTGGTCCATTTGGAATCTTCAATTTCTGCAGGAAAATCAATTGAAATAGAGGGTTTTGATTATTTTAATTATTTGTAATTAAAGAGATGCGAGTGTACTTTCCCCTTTTTATTATTTATTAAAGTCATCATTAATTATCTTCAATGAAACAATTAATTAGAATCAGTAAAAAACTCCCTTCTCACCAAATCATTACACCTTTTCCATGAAACAAATAAGAACAAGGAAATCAAGGATTTGATTAACATTATTCATTGTTAAAAATCAATTCTTCAAAATTATTAGCTAATCAACTGTAATACACAAATTTTGTTGCTTGAATCTGTTACGGTGTAATGATCGGGTTATAAACTCTAATTCGACATTCGATTCGCCCTTTTACTGATTATATCAAGATCCAGAATCCAAATTGAGACTCCAACTTCGAGATCGTTGTTTATATTTTCTTAAAAATTTTTGGTAATTTTCTCATAATTTTTTGAGAATGCCCCAATCCGAAAAACCATCCAACTGGAGAACTAAACTTAATCCATTTTTCCTCACACATTTTCCCTCCCTCCCCCACTTGCCCTTTCCTCCTATTCTAATGATTAGAGGGAAACATGCTTCAAACTTGGTTAGCCTTGGTACTAATGCATTTAACCTAATTAAGTGATATGGGAACTTGTATAAGACCTAATCAAGATTTCCCTATTGTGAACTGACTATATTATCCTTGGGTCTTTCCCATATAAATCCCTCCATTCTTATTCATTGCTCTCTCTTCCTCCTACTCTCTCTCTCTCTCTCTCTCTCGCGAGTTCAAGAGTGTAAGGAGCCTTAGAGGTGAAGGATAGAAGCAAGTTTGGAGTTTAGGAGCTTTGTAAGTAGTACTTTCTTCTTTTCTTTTCCTTTGGTCTTGATGATTTGCTTATCTATATACTAGCACCTTCATGCTTAGACTACAAAAATAGGATCTATAAATGATTCTAGAGCCATGAGAAAAAATTCTGGGTCATTAGAATCTATTAGACTGCCAGGTAACAATCTAAGTTGCTATATAATAGCCTTTTGACATTTGATGTTGATAAATCTTGCTCTGTATGTTTTTTTTTGAAATGTAGAATAATGTATTATATTTAGATTGTTATAATATTTGTTGAATGTAGATGAACTCGAGAGTAGTTAAAAGCATACTTAATTTAGATATGAAACTAGTGTCAGAATTAGGAATTTGTTGCCAGGTATTTTTATGTATGTGTAACTCGCCACTATCCGGAACACTTGATTGCTGAGTCATTTAGTAATGTATTTGTAAAAATACAATAAGTCTCAGTCCAATATCAACCATCAACATAAATCACAAGAATATCTTAAGAAAAAAAATATAACTTTTATTCGATATACAAAACTTGATTACTATAGATAATACAAAAAAGAAAGATAGAGAAATAACTTAGAATAGATCATTTCAAAAGTGGAAGCAATCTAATCAACTAAAGACAAGAACAAAAGAAAAGAATGTTCGTATACTGGCTTCAACTACTCCATATAATGATTCAGATATTTAATTTGTTTTATTAGATCTGTCTCAAAACCTGGGCATGTACATTTAATCATCAGATTGCAACCAAAAATAATAATGCATTACGACAGTTACGTTTACGGTAGAATCATTATATCATAAGAGATATAAAATGGAACGAAAAATCAGCTCAAATCTTTTTCATTCAATAGGGACTGACTGGTTCAGGTATTTGGGCATAACTTGGGTGGGTCCTGATTTTATTGTTCACCATTAGAAATCCACCAAATCTACTTCATGAATTTTGGCCAGGACTTTGGTGCTGCGTGGCGCTGGTTTTGGTCCATTTGGAATCTCCAATTTCTGCAGGAAAATCAATTGAAATAGAGGGCTTTGATTATTTTAATTATTAGTAATTAAAGAGATGCGAGTGTACTTTCCCCTTTTTATTATTTATTAAAGTCATTATTAATTATCTTCAATGAAACAATTAATTAGAATCAGTAAAAAACTCCCTTCTCACCAAATCATTATATCTTTTCCATGAAACAAATAAGAACAAGGAAATCAAGGATTTGATTAACATTATTCATTGTTAGAAATCAATTCTTCAAAATTATGAACTAATTAACTGTAATAAACAAATTTTGTTGCTTGAATCTGTTACGGTGTAATGATCGGGTTATAAACTCTAATTCGACATTCGATTCGCCCTTTTACTGATTAGATATAGAATCCAAATTGAGACTCCAACTTTGAGATCGTTGTTTATATTTTCTTAAAAATTTTTGGTAATTTTCTCATAATTTTTTGAGAATGCGCCAATCCGAAAAACCATCCAACTGGAGAACTAAACTTAATTCATTTTTCCCCACATATTTTCCCTCCCTCCCCCACTTGCCCTTTCCTCCTATTCTAATGATTAGAGGGAAGCATGCTTCAAACTTGATTAGCCTTGGTACTAATGCATTTAACCTAATTAAGTGATATGGGAACTTGTATAAGACCTAATCAAGATTTCCCTATTGTGAACTGACTATATTATCCTTGGGTCTTTCCCATATAAATCCCTCCATTCTTATTCATTGCTCTCTCTTCCTCCGACTCTCTCTCTCTCTCTCTCTCTCTCTCTCTCTCTCTCTCGCGAGTTCAAGAGTGTAAGGAGCCTTAGAGGTGAAGGATAGAATCAAGTTTGGAGTTTAGGAGCTTTGTAACTAGTACTTTCTTCTTTTCTTTTCCTCTGGTCTTGATGATTTGCTTATCTATATACTAGCACCTTCATGTTTAGACTACAAAAATAGGATTCATAAATGATTCTAGAGCCATGAGAAAAAATTCAGGGTCATTAGAATCTATTAGACTGCCAGGTAACAATCTAAGTTGCTATATAATAGCCTTTTGACATTTGATGTTGATAAATCTTGCTCTGTATGTTTTTTTTTGAAATGTAGAATAATGTATTATATTTAGATTGTTATAATATTTGTTGAATGTAGATGAACTCGAGAGTAGTTAAAAGCATACTTAATTTAGATATGAAACTAGTGTCAGAATTAGGAATTTGTTGCCAGGTATTTTTATGTATGTGCAACACGCCACTATTCGGAACACTTGATTGCTGAGTCGTTTAGTAATGTATTTGTAAAAATACAATAAGTCTCAGTACAATATCAACCATCAACATAAATCACAAGAATATCTTAAGAAAAAAAATATAACTTTTATTCGATATACAAAACTTGATTACTATAGATAATACAAAAAAGAAAGATAGAGAAATAACTTAGAATAGATCATTTCAAAAGTGGAAGCAATCTAATCAACTAAAGACAAGAACAAAAGAAAAGAATGTTCGTATACTGGCTTCAACTACTCCATATAATGATTCAGATATTTAATTTGTTTTATTAGATCTGTCTCAAAACCTGGGCATGTACATTTAATCATCAGATTGCAACCAAAAATAATAATGCATTACGACAGTTACGTTTACGGTAGAATCATTATATCATAAGAGATATAAAATGGAACGAAAAATCAGCTCAAATCTTTTTCATTCAATAGGGACTGACTGGTTCAGGTATTTGGGCATAACTTGGGTGGGTCCTGATTTTATTGTTCACCATTAGAAATCCACCAAATCTACTTCATGAATTTTGGCCAGGACTTTGGTGCTGCGTGGCGCTGGTTTTGGTCCATTTGGAATCTCCAATTTCTGCAGGAAAATCAATTGAAATAGAGGGCTTTGATTATTTTAATTATTAGTAATTAAAGAGATGCGAGTGTACTTTCCCCTTTTTATTATTTATTAAAGTCATTATTAATTATCTTCAATGAAACAATTAATTAGAATCAGTAAAAAACTCCCTTCTCACCAAATCATTACATCTTTTCCATGAAACAAATAAGAACAAGGAAATCAAGGATTTGATTAACATTATTCATTGTTAGAAATCAATTCTTCAAAATTATGAACTAAGTAACTGTAATAAACAAATTTTGTTGCTTGAATCTGTTACGGTGTAATGATCGGGTTATAAACTCTAATTCGACATTCGATTCGCCCTTTTGCTGATTAGATATAGAATCCAAATTGAGACTCCAACTTTGAGATCGTTGTTTATATTTTCTTAAAAATTTTTGGTAATTTTCTCATAATTTTTTGAGAATGCCCCAATCCGAAAAACCATCCAACTGGAGAACTAAACTTAATCCATTTTTCCCCACACATTTTCCCTCCCTCCCCCACTTGCCCTTTCCTCCTATTCTAATGATTAGAGGGAAGCATGCTTCAAACTTGGTTAGCCTTGGTACTAATGCATTTAACCTAATTAAGTGATATGGGAACTTGTATAAGACCTAATCAAGATTTCCCTATTGTGAACTGACTATATTATCCTTGGGTCTTTCCCATATAAATCCCTCCATTCTTATTCATTGCTCTCTCTTCCTCCGACTCTCTCTCTCTCTCTCTCTCTCTCTCTCTCTCTCTCGCGAGTTCAAGAGTGTAAGGAGCCTTAGAGGTGAAGGATAGAATCAAGTTTGGAGTTTAGGAGCTTTGTAACTAGTACTTTCTTCTTTTCTTTTCCTCTGGTCTTGATGATTTGCTTATCTATATACTAGCACCTTCATGTTTAGACTACAAAAATAGGATCCATAAATGATTCTAGAGCCATGAGAAAAAATTCAGGGTCATTAGAATCTATTAGACTGCCAGGTAACAGTCTAAGTTGCTATATAATAGCCTTTTGACATTTGATGTTGATAAATCTTGCTCTGTATGTTTTTTTTTGAAATGTAGAATAATGTATTATATTTAGATTGTTATAATATTTGTTGAATGTAGATGAACTCGAGAGTAGTTAAAAGCATACTTAATTTAGATATGAAACTAGTGTCAGAATTAGGAATTTGTTGCCAGGTATTTTTATGTATGTGTAACACGCCACTATCCGGAACACTTGATTGCTGAGTCGTTTAGTAATGTATTTGTAAAAATACAATAAGTCTCAGTACAATATCAACCATCAACATAAATCACAAGAATATCTTAAGAAAAAAAATATAACTTTTATTCGATAAACAAAACTTGATTACTATAGATAATACAAAAAAGAAAGATAGAGAAATAACTTAGAATAGATCATTTCAAAAGTGGAAGCAATCTAATCAACTAAAGACAAGAACAAAAGAAAAGAATGTTCGTATACTGGCTTCAACTACTCCATATAATGATTAAGATATTTAATTTGTTCTATTAGATCTATCTCAAAACCTGGGCATGTACATTTAATCATCAGATTACAATCAAAAATAATAATGCAAGTGTAAAATAGGTAAAATATAAAGTGATTAAACTAAAACAATTATATATGTATAAAATAGGGAATGATTAATGAATTTAGACTTAAATATAAATTAGATAATTTATTAACTAAACACTTGTTAATACTGATTCTATTTACAGTTATGCTCTTATATATATGCTAAGTGTAGTAGCCTAGGATGTCATACATTATTAGAGAATCTGACTTGTATTATACCCATGTATCGATTGCCTTTTGTATACATATGGGAAAATGGTCACTAGGATTGTCCAGAGTTCCTCAGACTTGCACAATAACAATAGTAATATTCTTATATGATCTAGTAAATCATCATCCATCATGATGCGTGCAAAAATCAGTTGTACAACAAGACACTACAACTAAAATACATTATTCACACAAATTAGTATTTCTCCCAACTAAGTACTATTTATTGTTATCAAGATCGTGTTAAGTCTTGTAAAGTATATTTCCAATCGATATCTAATCTAGTTTTAGTTTTAGTTAAAGTATAGTTTAATTTCACTATAGACAAATGATGCTTAGGGGGAAACTTTCATTCTAACATGTTGTTGAAATTTCAATCACTAATTCAGAAAATTTCTTACTATGTATCATAATGACATACAATTAGTTAAGAGTAATGAACTTGGAGGTATTCCATATAAGTATGTTCCTTAATAATGTAACTACTTTCCTTCGAAACTCTTTTCAAGATACCGTTGCTACATAATATTGCAATCATTTTCACCATAAATTAACATTACAATTTACTATTTATAAATATTAATTAGTCAATTTATAATATGTGTTTTATCTTAATAAAGTTTGTTGATTTATGAAATTTCATGCATTAAATAACAATAAATGATATTACATTATAAATAAAATGTTCAAATTAATGTAAAACAAGGATGAGTCAATTTTGTAAAAAAATAAGTTTATTTAAATAGTTATTATTGAAAGAAATAATAATTTATATCATAACATACATAATCAATTCAATTTAATAAAATTGAAATCCTATCTATAGAAATAGTGTAAAGAAAAGTGAGTTAGAGAAAAAATTCACCTTAGCTCGGAAATACATTCGTCAAGTAAGTTCACACTCAAGTATCAAATTAAAATCAATATCTGTGTAATAAATCATTACAAAAATAATAAAATAAGTAAATTTGGATTTTTGTGATTTTAGGAAATTTTCTTAAATTTTAAAGACATGCAAAAAGTATAGTTTTAGTCATGAAAGATTATCGGATTTGAAACGAACAAGTGAATGGAATAGTCATCTTATTTGGTTTATAAAATTAAATGATGTAGCTTTTAGTTAAGTTCTTATTAAGGGGTTATCTACTTAGATCCAATATAACATAAACTCATTAAGGTTGGGAGATGGAGCCTACTTCTTGATGGATTCTAAGAAAGAAGAAGGTGAAGGAGTTCTAGTGAGTGATTGCGGCTTCGACGGTGAGGGACGGTGTCGGCATGGTGCAAGGATGGTAGCGGGCTTTGTTAGGGCATCGATCAGGCTTGGGTTAGTCGATAGGGGTTGCTGCAGTGGTGATGATTGCTATCAGAAGTAGCTACTAGCGGCTGTGATGGTTACTGGCGGTGATCGATAGGCAAAGGAAGGAAAGTAGAGAGAGTTTGGTTAGGAAAAAAGAAGACTAGATGACTAAAGGGATATAAATGAATTTAGGGAAATGGCCTAAGGAGGAGGTCATTGGAATTAAAAAGGGTTTTAGAAGAAAAACTTAAAATGAGTCAATTACTTCTAAATAAGATTGATTTAGAAAATTTTGAAGATAGATTTGAAATGGGATTAAAGGCTCATAAATTGAATAGATTTAGAAGGTTTTAAAGAATATTGAAAATAAGTCAATGGTTCATAAAAATTTAGACATATTTAAAATCGGTCAAAAGGCTCATAATTATTATTGACTACATTGATTTTAAGGATAAATTTTAAAAATTAGATTATATGGATCAGATGGGCTCAATAATGGAATTGATTATTGATGAATTCTAGAATTGAATTATGGAGGAAAAAGAGTAGGAGGTAAAAATTGATGCTTCAAGACGAAATTTATGCTCTCATTATTACTAAGGAAAAGTTGACTTAGTGGTTGAAATGTAAAACTAGTGAATGTTATTGGATTTAGGTTCAAATTATGGCTTAGACCTTAAAAGATTATTATTATAATTGTTAGTATTATGAATTTGGGCCAAGGGACTAAGCTCGAACTTGCATTAAATAGTCCAAATACTTTTAGTACAATAGTCTATAGACTTTAGAAAAATGTAAGAAAATATTTTATTATAATAAAATAATAACAGTTGAAAATAATAATCTGATAAATATATTTTAAAATTATACCGGCAATATTTATTTATTTATATATATTAAAATATCTTTACAAAAAAATTTATAAGTAAATAATTAATAAATAAATATGTATGTCAGTTTAGATTAGTTACATTCTACCCACTTAAAAGAAATTGAGTTCTCGAAATGTATCAAACAAGACAAAATAGAATAAAATTAATGCCTTTTTTATCAGATTTGTAGTCTGAATGGAAGCTTTTTCTTACTCACTACCAACTTACTTGTCTTTTGGGCAACTTCCCACTAAATGTTGAACCCACAACATAGATATAGATGATGTATGTATCTACATTTCTTTTGCATGTTTCCTAGCTTCATGAAATAGTTACAAACCACCTTTCAGTGTTTCTTTATTGGGTGCACCATTTTCCTTTATATCAGCTTAACAATTTTATGAGTCCTTATATATCATGCATCTTTAGTTCGCTTTCTCCTACGGCAATACATAAATTTTTAGTCACTAGTCGTGTAAGGAACCCACAAACTTTCTACTTCTACATCTTTTACTTTTGCACTTGTCTATAGAAAAAGTCGCAAATCATATAATATCTCTTAACTATCTCATTAATTGAGCTTAAGCTTAATCCATGCTATATATGAGTCACCTTCTGAAGAAATAAAGAGAATTGAAAGCAATGAAGGGTTATAACAAATGTATTTCAAAATAAGAACAGATATCAAAGGATAAATATTTAAAAATTTTTTAAAAAAAAGTCTTCTCTTAGTATATGTAGAAAGAATGTTTATTCCAATATCGAGCTTTTTTTTCTACATTGGAGTTTTATATTACATATGTTTATATACAGCATGTTGATATATCTTGAAATATTTTGTTGTTGGGTTCATGTGGTAATTACTGTGAGTTGATGAAACCTAAGATAAGTTGAAGTCATGCTTATTTCTCATATCAAATTGATTCATAAATTAGGATTTTATGCTAGAATAGTTTATATTGGTGAATTGATGATGTAATTGAGATTAGTAATTTAGTTAATGAATGGGGACATTTGAGTTGCGGTTATTAGAGGTTAAAGGGCCACTAGCTGGCAGCAAGGATCATTAACTGCTGGTAAAGACTACCAGCCAGTGGTTTGGTAACTTCTGATGCTGATTAATTTTATCAAAGAACTTGATTATGTAGGATTATTCTATTAGCATATTAAGTTAATTTAAATCCAAAATGTATTTTGATTAGTTAAAAGATAGGATTTGGAAATATAGTTCTCAATAGCCGATTTTTGCAAATGGATTAGAGTTACTAGGTAAACCTATTATGAGGATCAGAAACTAGAATTGCACGAAGAATTGAGGACTTTTATGAATATTATAATCACTATAGAATCTTGGTGACAATCAAGCACTAGGCTCCTGCCAGGTAGTGGCTGGATCGCTAACTTTTGGCTCTGAATCTGCAGCAACCTATGATTGCATACTTGTGTCTAGAAGAAATTCATGCACTCCATCTTTGGGCCTTTTATTTGAAAGACTGTGTCGAGATCACTACCCTAAGTTGTCCGTAACTCGAGAAAAGTGTAGATTGGTACTTACAGAAATTCAACTTTCATCACTCATCTAATATATTTTCTTCTTATCTTTCATACCTTGCACAAAAAACAAGTTTTAAGGGATTTAGAAACATGCATGTAGTAATCTAAATGTAATAAATAAAAATATAAATTAAAACTAGAGCAAAGAGACCTTAACCATAGGGATTAGTACTTTGGTGGTAAAGGCTTTAACACAAACAAAAAGTTTCAAAACTTAGAAGAATCGTTTTGAAATTAATTTAGCAAAGTTTGGAAGTGGCTTGAAGTTATTTAGAGTTAAACCACTCGTTTTATGGGAAAAATGGTAAAATAAATTAAATATGATTAAATCAGAACTAAATAAATTAAAAAAGAAAAAAATTATAGTAGAAACTTTAGAGAGGCTTCTATGGACGGAGCAGAATGGTAGGCAAAATTTGAGGAGGTTCGGACCCAAGATTGGTAAGGACTCTAGAAAATGACATAAGAAGTTTCCAAAAACATCGATTTTCCCCCTTCGATCACAAGAACAGAGAGAAGTTGAAGAATTTTTGATGTGTTGAAAGGGTTGGGGGGGGAGGGGGAGTAGGGTGGGGACATGTATTTATAGGAAAAAACCCCTAAAAATAGATAAGATCTCCTAGACGGCCTATCATAGGCCATCTAGCAGATATGTTATCCAGTGGCTCTGAAGGGCCTATGATAGGTCGTCCTGAATTTGGGTAGCTCAAACGGAGTTGGTTTGAGCCAAAATTGGATCAATGCTTGAGATTTGAACATCGTAATTTTAAACTTAAATTAAGTTTATCACCAAATAAGGATGAGATATTTGAAAAATGGGCAAGATATTTGATTGATGTACTGAGATTATCATTAAACGGGGAAAACTAGATCAAATTGTTGATGATATGAAGGAACATAACCTAGTCGACTGTGACTGTTGGTTTCGATTATTAACTTTGAATGAGCATAACTCTTGATCTCATCCGAAATCCAAGTGAGATAAATTTATATACCAAATTGATAACTTCAATGAGACAAATCCAACTTAATAAATGGAGTGCAAATAAGCATTTGGAAAGACCTTGATCAGAGAGGACCTTGTATAGACGGTCCATGATAGACCGTCCAAAGCTTTATGATAGCCTGTCATAGACCATCCAGAAACCCATGCCCCACTAAGATTAGTTTTGGATTCTTGAATAAATTTTAAGCAAGTTAATCTAAAGAACCAACATGATTTGATGAAGTTTGAGGCTCAGTCAAAGGGTTTAACAACCGATACGATTTATCTATTAAAAATCAGAAAGTAACTTGTTTCGATTACATATACTGCATTCAGAGTCAGAATCAAATACATGACAATTAATTTGAGGCTTCGTAGTCTAGTGAATCTAATGGGTTATTGGATTGGAGTAATTTAGTTTGTATCGAAATGTGCAGGACCAGGTATGAAAATCAGTAAGGATCTGATGAGACATGATTGGGAAAAGCATGAGATTAAGAAGACATAAGAAGAGATTGCCTCTTTAATGAAAATGTAGGGTATCAGAATTAGAGAAACTAGAGATCTCGTTATCGTAATCACGAAAAAACCTATATGAACATAATGCTTCTTCTTAGTTATCTCATCAAATAAAGAGATTCAAGTGGAAATAAAAAAACAAATGCAAGAATTGAGCACTTTTACAATATGAGATGAAATTTCCTATCTTAAAGGAGAAGAAATCAAATAGATTGGCATAAGGAAAGTTAAAGAGTTGAAATAAAAAAACAAGACTTTATTTGTGCTGGACATTGGAGGTCCAATGTTAAGGGAAAATAAGTGCTCTTAGATTTGAATGGAGTTCACACCGTTTACATCGATAGGTTCAAGAGAAAGAATGGCTACATGATATTGGCTTAGACATGATCTGGTATACACATAGACCAAGAAATTTTAGGACCTAGAGTTAGTATGTCATGGTGCCATATTACTATGAGTTAAGGAAAACGACCATGCTTGGTTGGAGGAAGATAAAATTGGTAGAATAAAGTCTTGAGTTCAAGATGATATTTGATAACAAATGCATGATGAGACAATTTCAAAGAGATTTTCGAAGTTTAGAGATAGTTCATAAAATAATTCAACTTGATTGAGATGCAGAAATGTGGCATTTACCATGCTAGGACAAGATGTGGCTAAAAGACTATAGAGAATCATTCAGAAACAGGTCTATGCAAATGTGAAGCTATATTCAAAAATGTTTTGTGCAATGTGATATGATTTTGAAGAATCCTAACTCTATTTTGAAAAATGATAATGCAATATTGGAAACAGACTGTCAATAATCACCCTCTTAATAGGCATGAGGCTACACGACTAACAATCAGATGAGGACTTCGAAGAAATGCAGTTTTTGAAATTATTGAATTTACCGCGATAACTGCAAGGCCTTCTTTCCCTTTCTGGATGAAATTATTGTATCATAACCATTGTGTTGGAACCATATATTTAGGGGCGATGGGAATGTGGGAGACTCATTTTAATTTTTTTATTTTTCTAATTTTTTTGAATTTTTTATTTTTCATTTTCTTGGATTTGTGGGATTTTTTGGGGATTTTACTCTGTACACCATATCTTAGGTTATCTAGGAGCTCTGAATGGTTGATGATAGGCCTTCCAAAGATCCAAGAGTCTAAATTAGACTCTGGCCTTGTTTTGAAAAGGAATAAAGTGCTTGGACCAATATCAACTTGGTTTAGACCTTTTTAACCGATATTAAAACTTAAGTAAATTGACTGTAGGGCCTCTATATGGTTGCTTTCTCTCTTTATCAAGAGTAGAAAATGCAAAATTTTATGAGTTCTTCAAAGTTTTATTGTGTTTTCATTAAATTTCTTTACCTTTCACTTGAATTCTTTGCTTTCAAGCATGGGAGAAGCATAAGATGCAAATGTCAAAACCTTCATCAATTAGATCTTAGATCACGTCACCCTAACTTTGATGTGTAATGGTTTGGTATGTGGTTTTGGCTAATTATCTTTCATTATGTTATTTATGTTAACACTTTTATCTTTATTGACAAAAACCTCCATCAGTTGAGGCCAACTTTTTCTGGTTCTTAAGTTTTCTTTAATTCTTTAATGACGTTTGAGTGTCTCATCTCAGCATTTTGAAGAGCAAGAAGCTCTTCTGTTATCTTCGAGGGCACCGTACAATTTTCAACATATAGTTTGAGACCAATAGCTCAATCTCCATTATCTGTGGGATTACATCCATCCTAGTCTTACCAACAATACTATCCATGATATTTTGAAGTGTCAGTTTGGTGTCATGTTCATTTATGTCGGGTCAAGCTCTTCCCTTACAGTGGCTATTGGATGAGTAAGAGTCACGTTGCACTTATGATGGAGCATTTAGCAATGATGTAACAATCACTGGCACAACCCATCTTGGCCTATCTTATCGCTGGTCTTGATACAACAAGTTTAGGAAGAAACTTATAAGGTCTTATCTTCTGAATAACTTCTTACTTACTAGGTTATCATGTACCTCCTGCATAATTCTGGATATGAATCTGACTGGCAAAGTTTGGTGGCCCCAGTGTATAGAGACCGTGCTATTTTTATGAGGAAGTTAGATGAAGTCTCTAGTGAAGGAGTCTGTTTCATACTCTCCAACCTCACCACGGTTCGAGTCCCATCTCATACTCTAATTGTATAACGCCCACTCTGCTTATATTTCCTTGAACTATTTAAATTTGTTTTTCCATATTATGTATTGGGTTTTTAATAAAAAGAAAGATATAATATAAAGAAGATTAAGTGTTAGGTTAATTGACAAAAATAAAATAGGATGGACGGAATTGAACCCTTCATGTTATACAACCTAAATCTTCATCAATTGATCTAATCATATCATCACAATGAATAAAATAAACTTGATTATTTATGTTAGATTTGATCATAGATTTAACTAAAAAGGTATGCCCATGCAAAGTTTCCATATAGATAAAAGTCTGTAGCCTAAAAGACAATTAGTTTAATTTTAAACCCACTTATATATAAATAAGTAATGCTCACCAGTCATAAACCCAACCATGTGAGTGTCGCCGAGGATAGTTCAAGCTTGACCTTGAGGCTTGATATAGATGATTCCACCACCTAGGGAGGATTGTATTGATTTTTATCTTGATGATGTGACTTGTATGCAAATTCTAGTCTTAACTTGCCTCAACGTGTGAAATAAATAGTTAGGAACTCCAATTCTAAGATTATAGGATGTTTACTATTCATTGCGGAAACACATTTATTGAAGCAGGTCATTACAAACCAGAAGCATAGAAGATGGCCTGTGATAAGATTTTGTCCAAACTGGATAGACTTTCTTTTGAACCACAACCATTTGGATCTAAAACTAAGGAAAAATCGACTATGAGGGCTCTAATATATGAAGGGATTACTCGCACTGATGAAAGTTATATATGTAATGAGGGGCAATCCCCAGTGTACGCACAATTACCAACAAGCTTTTGTGACATGTCTCGGGCTCTTGTGAAAACACAATATTTAAATCAATCAATATTTACATCGATATTATCCCTAAGAGTAGAAAGCTCTACATTATTATTTCTAATTAAGTATGTGAAATCTTGCATGCAAGGTAATGGTAAATCATAATACGTCGATCTCTTGGGTTCTATGCCAAATAGGCAATTTGCTCCTTATTATGGTGGCTATAAGAATGTTGCCACATTCACTGTGTTGTAAAATGGAGATTACATATCTCCATGAGTAATCCCTTTGTGTTTTGTAGGCCTCATAGTCAATATTTTTTTCACTTTTTAGTGCTGATGGTTGTGGTACAACAAAGTGACATCAAGTTCGAGCATAATCTTATCACAAGCCATCATCTGTTCTTCTGGTCCTCGGGACTCACATTAGCATATGTGTTTCAAAAATAAATAGTTAGCCATCCCCTGATCTTAGGACTAAAGTTTCTAATTATTTGCTTCACACATTGCTTTTTAGGCAATTTAAGACTAGATTTAGCATACAAGTCATACCAGTGAGTAGAAAAATCAATAAAATCTTCTTTAGATTTCATTAATTCTTCTTGAAAGTTAGACAATTCAGGTATACAGCTTAGGCAAGTTAAGTCCATATTTAACATATAATTCATACCAATGAGCATAAAATTAATAAAATATTCTCTAAATATTCTCTAGATTTCATTACTTCATCTTGTAAGTCAGATAATTCAGACATGCATTCAACTTGGTTTTCAAATCTTACTCAAACCAAATCTATTATATGATTCAAACCAACAAGTATAAAAATTAATAAAATCTTCTACAAATTTTATTACTTCATCTTGTAAGTCAGATAATTCAGGCATGCATTCAACTTGGTTTTCAAATCTTATTCAAACTAAATCTATTACATTATTGCAATCGAATAAATCAATAAACTTTAAATAATTGAACCACGTGAAGCCTATTCTCTCAAGTGACACTTGAAATAAGTGTATGATGATCCCTGAATCATATATAGTACTACAGTGCTGTCATCTTGCAAAATCTACAGAGCTAATCTACGAGATCCATCTCTCTGGGGTATGTTAGAATCTTAGGATATTTGAATCCCGGAGGTAGTACAAGATTTGGCATTTTGCAGTTGTCACCAAACAACTTCTTTGAATGTGCTTTGCTTCCAACCTGCTCTTGGATTAAGTCCAGTACCTATTTTGAGAAGGATACTTTTAGTAGCACTTGTTGATATATTGGAATTTAAATAATTAGTTTCTAAATAGAACATGATGTTTGGGGGTTAATTATGTGTTGATGTGAGTCCCAACGTTATATTATTGTATAAAACGAAGCACGATGTGCATTTGCTTGTTGTAAAAATTGCTCCCACTATGATGCAACATGTTAGGAAATTTAGGTAGTAGCAGAGTGCATGACTTACCTCCAAGGTAGAGGGGCAGGATTAGCACTCAAAATATATGAAGTGGTCAATGGAGTAGCTTGCCCCCAAGGGTTATGGACGAAAAACGAGTTCAACAGAATTGAAATTGGAATAGGAATGGGCTGACTCCATGGCATAGATATAATCAAATTTGGACTTGATTGCCCCAGAGGTGAATATGAAGTGGAAGGAAGGCAATGATTCTTGTGTGACTTTTGGAGGATATGGTACAACTATGTGTTGCGCCGGGATAGACATATGAGTAATTAACGAATCCCCTCTTAGAGTAATAAGATACTCAGTAGTGGGTTAGAGAGCCAAAGTCAGTTATGTTGAAGAAGTCTGTAGACTGGGCATGCTTGTTATGGTTGTATTAAGTGAATAGATAGGATAATGATATACGATAGCACTAGTATGCCTCAATTGAGGGTATGAATGTTATTGTTGTGCTTGGTGAATAGTGTTAGGAAATTGGTCTGAAACAATCTCAACTTCGGGTTTGACTAGTATTCGAAATCATACACTTCCATGTAATTATTTAAAATAATCTACCCCGTAATTTTTAGTATACCGTAATCATCTATGGGAACTATGGGCTCCTACCACGTACCAATATCCATAGGTGATCTCAACTTTCATCTAAACTAGCAACCATCATTTTACCATAGCTACTAAACATATACGTGGTGCACTATGAAAAACCAGTGCAAAAGTTACACTCGACCACTTTGGATTTTATAGCAGCTTCACTCTCCCTTAGCTCACAACCTAGGATCTGATACCATCGAGAGAGAGGGCTTTTTTATTATAAAAAACGCAAGAGTAAGAGATAATTGGATCACTTCTTATAACGTTTATTTTTTATAGTGAATCTTTCTCTTGTTGCTCCGTGGACGTGGGTCGAATTAAGTCAGCCAAACCATGTTAATCTCTTGTATTCTTTTTGTGTTTATTATTTTCATTATAGAACGATAAAAATAATTTAAGTTCGAATCCAAAATCTGAGTTCGAATCTGAAATCTGAGTCAGAGTCTGAGTTTGAGTTCGGATCCAAAATCTGAGTCCGAATCCAAAATCCCAGTCCAAATCTAAATCTGAATCCCGATTAAAATAATGATAATAATAAATAAATAAATAAAACAAATAATTAAATAATTAAAAAAATTAAATTAATTAGGAGGCTGAGCCTGGCACCCACATAAGGCTGGGCCTCGTGTGGATGCAAGGCTCAGGAGGAGCAACGAAAACAAAAAAAAAATAAATTAGAGGGCGAGCCTTGCACTCACGTGAGGTTCAGCCTCGTGTGGATACGAGGCTCAAGAGATTTAAATAATAAAAAATAATATAAATTAAAAAAATAAATTTGAAACTGACCTTTGGCCAGCCTCGTCCATTTTCCCCGCTTGGCCCCCGTTTCTCGTAGTGAACTCCTGACTTCGTACATACAATATATTTTGGTCCCGTCTCCAACTATTTTGCAATTTCTAATCCTATCCAAATTTTAATGAGAATCAAATTAATTTCTGGATGAAGGATTTTAAATTAAATTCATTAGAGTTTGATAATTCTACAAATTCTAATCAAATTCTAATTTAAGTTTAATTAATTTGCGTGCAGAAATAGGACCCTATTCAATGAATCTGGAGCAAATCAAATCAAGAGAAGATTCGAATATCTCATGAAGATTACAAAGAGATTTCGATTCTATCTACAAAGAAACCAGATCATATTCTTATTTATAAGGAAGCCTCTTCAACAATCAGGGGTCTATAAATACCCCTCAAGAAAACTCAAAGAGGACCCTTGGATCTTTTGGCAATTCAAGCTACGCGCGAGAGCTTTGAAGCCTTAGGACCGGTAGAGAAGAAAAAAAAAAGACCTTTGGTCAGATCTCTCTCGTTCGAGCTTCCTTCAGGAATTAGAAGAGACGCTCAAGAAATCTCTATCACCTCCAACCATTGACGTTAGATCATCAACAGGTAAAAGACCGATCCCCATACTGCCTCAAATTCCATGATCATCTGTAAAAAGAGAGCGACGATCTATAAGTCCTCTCTGTCTATTTTTCTTCTTTTCTTTCCATTGTAATCAAATCATCGAAAAAGAGAAATTTTGATAATTTGTAATTTTCTCTAATTCAATGGCAATTGAAAGATCCCTTGTTTTTCCCGAAAACAGACTAGCGACAACAGTAGGAGAAATCTCCTATACTGAAGAGGAGATTGTGGTCCAATCTAAGTCAACAGAATTGGAGAGACGATGGAGAAATTAGTGATTGAGGTCGAGGTTGGCCCAAGATGTTCAAAATAATAAAAAGATAATCTGATAGTTCAGGATGACAAGGAGGCATTGATTCATCAACAGTCCCTTAGATTTCCAAACTCTGGTCCATGAGAACAAACTATTTCACTTTCAATATTTAGAGAGTTCGTTGTGTATGACGCCAAAGAAGAACCTCTCGCAGCACAAAGACGGTCCTAAATTCACAACCGGAAGCGGAGAGCACGCCGTAGGGCACTCGAAGCCCATTTTGCATGCCAGGTTCAAAATCAACCTAGCACAAGTCAATGTGGATGTTAGGTTCAAAATCAGCCTAGCATGAAAAAAGAAGGATGCTAGGATAGAAATCAGCCTAGTATGAAGTAAGGAGTATTCCCAGCTCAAAAGCAGCCTAGCACCCATCAGCTAGGCAAAAGCCAGCCTAACACCCATTAGCTTGGCAAAGGTCAGCCTAGCACCCACCATCTTGGCAAAATCTAACCTAGCACTCTTCAGCCTGGCTAGCCTAGCATCCATCAGCTTGGCAAAAGCCAGTCCAACTCTCATTAGCCTGGCACAAGTTAACATGAAAGCCAAACTAAGTCTAAGCCAGTACGCGAGGCTAGTTCAATTAAGCCACCGTGTGAGACTAGATCAGTATGCCAGACTCATCGAGCATGCGAGGATCGTTCAGTGTGCGAGGCAAAAGTTAAGCCTTAGCCTCACATAACAACAAAAGAATGCCAGCCTACCCATCAGATTCATGCAAGACATATCAAAACTAATAATGGATATCGAACTAAACAAGGGGTTGAGATAAATAACTTCCATAATTTCTCGAAGTGGACAACTAGATCTCGCTAAGGAAGTGAGCCCTACCTGCAAAACATGGTTGCATCAGCACCGCATGAAGGAACTCTGAATTTGCTGAGAAATTTCACAAATAAAAGAAGGATGGCAAGACCCCATCGGTCATGCTGCTACAAAAAATTAATCACAGCAGTTTTAACTCTCTGTCACTGTGAAGCCTTGAGAACATCGGTGTTCAGCTGGCTGTCAGCACCGAAATCCCATATTCAAAAAAGAAGACGACTGCTAAAATAAAAATCTGACTCAGATCAAGACTAGTTTACTGATGAGTGCCATATATTGCATATTTATAGCCTCTATATTATCTATTTGTGTATTTAAATAATACTACTTAGGTATTTTTAGTGTGTTTTTTAGGTAAACCTATTCACAGAAGGCGATGGCATAAACTCAGAGCCGGATTAGGAAACCAAGCTCAGAGAGGAATTAAAAGTGAGCAAAACTACAAGACAGTGATACTGCAGAGAGTCAAACTTCAATACAGTTATCAAAATCAAAGGAACAAGAGAAGACACTTAAGCAGAAGAAGTTTGCGGCCAAGAATCAATAGCTTTGCCGCTATTTGGCGGCATTGGCCACCAATTGGCAGCCCAATGGGCCCCAATATGGATGGAATTTTTATGGGATTTTTTATGTAATTTTGTAATTTCTAACTTATACTCATATTAGGGTTTGATTCTCCGAGGCCTATATATTGGCCGTATCCTTGTAAATTAGGGTTTATAATGTAATTTTGTACTCAAATTTTATTGAACAAAATTAGGGTTTGCTGAAGGGGTGACACCGCCATACCGACTCCAGAGCTACCCTTTTCTGTTCATCATTATTTCTTAGGTAATTTTCTTCTAATTTCTTTCTAGATAGATTTATCTTGCTTTCTAGTGTAAAACTTTAATCGCTTTCTAGGAAAAATATGATCTTTTTAATTAGGAGTATGAGTAGATAAATTAGTTTAGTTTCAGGATATATATCAAAATTAGGGATCAACCTCATATTAATCTATTTGTATTCTTTCTAAAATAAAAATAAACAAAGATAGGAATTTTCTATGAAACAATAAAAATACAAGAACTAGTAGATTAGAACTTTGATAGGTTATGCTTAATTTCAATATTTTGATAGTCTATATTTAGTTAGGGTTTGGAGTTGTTGATTTTTATTTATTTTGTTGAATTCATCTAAGGAATTAGTTTATCTCACTTCTTTGATAGATTATACTTGCACACCACTTGATAGTCCATATTTAGGATACTTTAAGTAGGAATTAAACTAAAAGATCAGATTTTTATAAAAGAAGGAAGACGAATAGATAATATTAGATTGTGAACTAGTGAATTCCATATCCCAGACTAATTATAATTACAAATCTCATCAATCTAGACTCATAGTTAAGTCGTCAAGATAATAGAAATAGTAAGATCGCAAAACACCTTAGATTTCTATGGGAACGACCTGTTAGCGCTACAACTGACACTGTGCGCTTGCAGTAGATTTATCACATCAAGTTTTTAGCATCGTTGCGGGGGATGGACGGTGTTTTCTTAATTTTTCTAGTATTTTACGGGTTAATAGTGTGTGTTGAGTGTGCAGGGATCAGAAATTATAGATATAGGAAAACAAAATGGATCAGAGGAGCTTCAGCGTTGCATAACAGAAACCAGAGAGACAATCTCTCTAGTTTTGCCTCTAATTGGTGGCATGAACCGCCAAATAGCAGTAGCTCAGGTGATTCCTGACCCCATTTTTCTCTAGTTCTGTGTTTTGGTTCTATGGTTTTGTAAAAAAAATAAAAAAGGTAGAAATAATAGGAATCACATCTTTTCTTTGAGTATACCTTTTCCACCATTTTATCTTCACCACACCCCACTTCTTTCATTAGTTTAGGAAATTCACGCATCCACTCACGGTTGCTGGTTCCACATTGGACCCATGATCAATTTGGTCAACTAGTGAGATCAGATTTGTTCATGAGAGACAAGATAGACCAACAGATCCCGATATTTCAGGATTGATGTTACCCGTTGTGCACATCACTACCATCATGCATCAAACTTCCACATGCAGCGGGTAATCACTATGAATTGAAGCCGCAGTACATTAGCATGCTTCCTAAATTCACTGGTTCTGATTCTGAGGATGCATATCTCTTTATCATTGAATTTCAGGAAGTGTGCGTGATGATAAAACTGCAGCACTTGTCAGAGGATGCAATTAAGCTCCCCTTCATTCCATTCGTTCTCAAAGATAACACCAAGAAGTGGTTGTTAGTATGCCTACTAATTCAATCACTACTTGGGATGAATTCGTTACAGTGTTTCTCAAGAAATATTATCCCACTCACAAGACAGCAAAAATTCGAAATCAAATTAATCAATTCCGTCAAGTACCAGGAGAACCCTTCTGGAACTACTTGGAATGGTTCAAACATTTGTTAGCTCAATGGCCCCGCCATGCGATAGAAAAGTGGCGGCTTTGTCAAATCATGTACGAAGGACTCGATTACACATCCAAAACTCTTCTTGAATTTTTGTCAGGGAGAGTTCATGAGAAAGAATATGGATGAAGTATAGGATTTTCTTGAGGACCTATTGTGAAAAACTATGTAGTGGGAAAGTTCCACTGAGAAACCTAATGCATCAAATTTTGCGCATAACGGTGGGATCCATAGCGTTGACAGCTCTATAACTGTCGAAGCTAAGATTACAGCCCTTATGCAGAGAATTGAGGCGTTAGAGACTCTTAGTACTCACCAGTGGGTCAAGTAAATCAAATACAAGGTCCCACATGCTTTAATTGCGAAAGTCCAAATCATATTATGGAGGAGTGTCCACTGCTAGTGAATCCCATGGGCTCGACACTTGAGTAGGAGAACGCATTATATTCAAGACCCATGAACAATCCTTATGTTCCTACATACAATCCTAGCTGGAGGAACCATCCAAATCTCTCATGGAGTCAAGGGTAATATCAGGGAGCCCCCAACTCTAATATGCAGCCTCCAGCCAATTGTTGTCGGCGAAAAATTCTGGAACGCAAGGCAGATCCGCGGATTCAAAGTTAGAAGCCCGCAAATCAGCAGATCCGCGAACCTGAAGAATGTGGTTCGCGGCCCAGTGACGACAGAACATGTCCGCGAACCTAAAATTCGTGACACCACCCATAACTTTGGGGTAGGGGTTTAACACAAAGTCACCCGACCCGAATAGAAGAATTGCCATCTCGGATCGTGGGGCTAACTGCCAAACGATTGCACCGGCATCACTTCGATCGTGGGAACAACCACCTAACGAATATGGCGGCACTTCTCGAGTAGTGGGAGCTAACGGTCGAGCAAATATGGCGGGACGTTACTCCAAGCCCCTATAAAAGGCGGGAAGCGAAAGAAAGACGGAGATAGACGAAGGGTCGGAAATCTTCTGCTAGAAATTACCCCTTGTGATCAAGAGTGAAGAGCCTTTCTTTTTCCTTTCCTTTAGCTAACTGAGAGAGATTTGTAAGGAGTGTCAACGGAGAGCAGGATCGTCCTCCATAGCTACCTAGAAACTCAGCCTTAAACAAAGAGAAAAGCTATCTTCCTCATCTTCTGTAAACGGAAAACCGTTAAGATTGTAACCCTTTATTGAAAAATTATCAGTAAAGAGAGGGAATCCAATTTTTATGGCGAACAAAAGATTGACGACTCCGCTGGGGACTACCATCACCTCCGGTGATCTGGTGGTAGCTCAATCCGATAACATTCCAGTTGGTAGTATGGTTGACTCGCTCACCATTCACGTCGATCAGGAAAGGTACGAAGAATTTCTTTCTTCAGGCTCAAAGAGCCCTACTTCCCTAAAGGGATACTATAAAATCTCCAAGGGGTCAATCCCCAAGGAGACGGCGATAGCTCAGTTAAGGGAGTTGACGGACCAAGTTAGTCCGAAACCCTCCTCCTCAACATTTGGCTCCATGCCAGTTTCGATAGAGACTCTTGATCTCTCAAACAAAGGGGACCAAATACCCCGCTTCAACAAGGGGAAACGACCACTACCCGCTCTGCGAGACTATAATGTGGAGAAGGAGGTTCCCCTCACTCGTACGATGAGGAGAAACCTAAAAAGAAGCAAAGCTCGTGCCCTCAGCAAAAGCACGTAACAAAAGGAAACTGCCAACTCATCCCATCAAATGCTTACCGCACAAATATGGAAGCTAAAAGACGAAGTTGGTCGAGACGCGGAAGGATTTACTCACAGGAAGCGGAGTAAGTCCCTTGAAGTAATCCATGATGACATCCGCGTCCCTCGTGTTCCAGGGAGAACGTCTGATCACGTGATTGACGAAGTTCGCGGAAACTGCGAACCTCAAACTCGCGAAAAATGCATGCCTATCCTCAAAACTGCGACTATACCATTCCCGAAGCTATCTTTCACGAATGGCACCGTCACAAAGAATTCTAGTGCAAAAGATCTTAGGGAACTCCTGAACAGAAAAAGAAGAGAATCCTATGTATCTCATTGTCACTGTGAACTACTGATCAATGCAGTATTGTCTCACTGTCATTGTTTAGCCCATACCAGATCTTTGGTGTTTCATCGATTGTCAACTCCATCGACATCTTCATCCCGACTGGCGAAGAGGAGGAGACAAAACGGGCTTGAATTTTCCGAGCCAGAATATCCTGCCGTGTCATCTAATATGACAAGTGCCGGAGAAAAGAAGAAGGCGAAGAAAGCCTCCGAAGGAGAAGCTTCCAACCTAGAGCCTCCCACGAGTTCCAAGGATCTGGTCAGTGAAGAACGAGGAGTTTTTCGAAACACTCGACTCAGAAGTGGGACGGCAATCCCCATGAATTATAAGCAGATGGCGGGGATCTCTTCTGATGAAGAAGATATAGCCAAATCTGTTATGGCTGAATCGCAGACAACTGACTCATTCCTAGAAGAGTCCACCTCCGCATATATGACTCACAACAATATCTCAGAAGAGTTCATGCGAAGGATTGATGAACAAGATAAGCATATCCAGCAACAGCAGAACGCTCTCAGCGAGCTTAAAGATACGCTACATGTCCTGATGGAATTGGAGAAAGCCAGGATAAAGGATACATGAAAGAGGAAGGAAGAGGAAGGTCCTCATAATGAAAAAGAAGAACATCATCAAGATGGAAAAACCGAGGCTGTTTGGGTGGAGAGCTTCCAAAACCAGCTAAACGCCCTCATGCATAAAGGCGACCTACAAGAGCTGGGGGTGGTAAGACCGTATCCCATGGAATGGGAAAGTGTGCCGTTCCCAGAAAGTTACAAACCGTTGAAACTCAAATCTTTCGATGGTAAAGGATCGCCGAATCAGCATCTCTACTATTTTAAATCGCAGATTGGGCATTTAGCCGGAAATGACCCTATTGTTACGAGAGTATTCATTAGTACCTTAACAGGACTAGCTTTTGAATGGTTCCGGAGACTTGAACCGGGAACCATCTATTCATGGAGTGACATGGAGAAAACCTTTCTCACCAGGTTCTATGAAGATGATATGGAGGTATCAATGCCTGCGCTTCTAGCCACTAAGCAAAAGAAAGGAGAGTCAGCCCGGGACTTCATCAAAAGGTTCCAGAATGATTCCCTCAGATGTCCGCATGGGATGCCAGAAAGACTCTGGTAGAAACCTGTCGACATAATTTATCGACTAAGGTTCTAGCCATAATGGGAGCAGTGAAGTCCTCAACCTGGAAGGATCTCACCCTGCAAGCTGAAGAAGCCGAAGAAATTGCCCAAAGACTTGAAGAAGAAGGAGGCGAGGAGAAACCGAAGCGAAGTGGCGATAACAACTATATGTCCCGATCCCGAGGATATAAGGGAAAGGAGGCGATGGTCACTGATACGCCGCAATCCACGAAGACTTCCCCAAAGCTCCCTCCTCAGACACGAATGTCGCAAAAGCAATACTCCTTTAAAGACGAGCATGCAAAGACTATCTTCAACCTCCTTATGAGTAAGAAGATGCTGAAGCTGCTGGAGTCCAAGCGTCCAGAAGAAGCAGGGAAAGTTAACGATCCTAACTACTGTGTCTACCATAGGATCATTAACCACCCCACCCAAAACAGCTACATCCTCAAGGATAAAATTCAAGTCTTAGTAGTGCCAATGTCATCAAGCTCCAAGAACACCAGAAGAAGGTGACCGCGAACATGGTGACTGTTAAGTTCGGCAAAGCGTCCGATTGGATAGAGTCAACAGTTCAAGACGGAATGCAGCACATCCCTAAGGGCACGATGCAGGTCGTAAATTTTGACCCGCACCAACAGCAAAAAAAAAGATTGTCCCCCTTTGAGACTGATAGGGGAGGATACTGTGGGTGCATCCAGACCTTCTAAGGGATGAACAATGGAGTTCCAGTTCATCTGGAAAGAAACAAAGGGAAATTTTTTTTACATCTAATGTCGTTTCCGTAATTTTCGAAGATGACGGGGTTATTCCTGCTTTGACCGATTCGTAAGATAAAATCGGAAACTCTTTGGTAGCCGATGCAGATCCTCCTCCTGCGGGAACCCGGTCAGGAAAAGATTACTTGAAGAACTACGGTCAGACAACGGATTCTCGACCGTCTCCAGAAAAAGTCAAACAAAAGGAGCTTAAATTTGATAAAATTCTGAAGAAGAAGGGAAAAGAGATTGCGGAGGATTCGCGGAAGTCATTTCAGTTCGATATTTTGATACAGTTGGCCAATATTCCTGTAAGGATAACCTTGTACGAGCTCCTGAAGCTCTCTAAATCTACTAGAGAAGGTTTAAGAGAAGCTCTGCAAGATTCAGAGGTATTCCTGGCACAAATACCAGAAGTGGAGAAAGAGAATCTCTTTGCGCAACCTGTCACTAAGTCTCGGGTAAGACCATCTCCTACATCGCTTTCTCTCCAGAAGATATGCAAGTCAAGAGCAACAAGCATCACCGCCCTCTATATTACAAGGGATACGTAGGGTCTACAGAGATTGATCGCATTCAAGTTGATCCGGGCTCAGCCTTGAGCATCATGCCGCGAAGAATGCTACGATATCTTGGAGTGCCCATGAATAGATTAGCGGCAACCAACACCACCATTTTCGGATTCAATGCTAACGGCAACAGACCGTTGGGGAAAATTAAGCTCAAGTGTCAAATCGGCGATGTGAAGACAGAAGTCACGTGTTACGTGATAGATGCAGACACGTCATACAATCTGCTACTGGGGAGACCTTGGATCCATAGCAATCTCATTGTGCCCTCCACGTTACACCAATGCATGAATTATGTCGACAAAGACGCAAACGTGAAGACGCTCGTCGAGGAAAAACAACCCTTCAAAGGAGTTGAAAATTACTTTACTGACGCGTTTCTGTATCAAGATGCGTTCGGTGTTACAGATCAGCCCGTTCCAGATGACTCTGATAGCAGTGAAGAGGCTGATACAAAATCATGATCCGAAGATTCAGAATCCGAGAATGTAATTTGGGACGGTGAGCCCATTATAATAAGCCTCGAAGGCCCTGATGTAAATAACGCCGTTCACTCTGATGGTGAATGGGTGATAAATGAAAATTTAAAGTTTGCTTATTCTTCTGGTGTTGATTCGGAGCCCTCAAGCACTAGCACAGATGCATTCAGCGACTGTGTAAATGAGATATATTCTCTGACTTCCTTCCAAGCACCTATCCGATCATCCTTACACGAATTAAGTGATGACGTTGAAAGTGCTAACTAGGTCATTTTTGAGGTCCCTCCAAAAAACAGAACCCAAAATGCTATAGTATTTGGAAGAGCAAGTCACAAGAACAAAAAGAAATGCTTAGATTCTGAGGATAAACAGGAAAAACCCGAGTTCTCCCATTACGATGAAAATTCTCGTAGATTAATGAGGAAAAAAGGTACAATCTAGCCAAAGGCACGGGGTTGAACATCGAAAAAGGAAGAAGGACAATCCTTCAACCCTATGTCCCAGAAGGAAAAATACCAGATTATTACCAGAAAACTGGCAGGGGGCTGGGATACGTCTCCACTCCTGAAAGTTCCTTAGATGAAAAAACCAAAGAACGATAGTACGATCATTCGTCAGAATCACTATGCTGGGATTCAGACGTCAGTATTGGTATGATTTTCCGCGAAGTGTCCGTGAACATGGCTTCCGCGATCCAAGAAGACGAAGAAACCTCGCTGACAAGAGATGATCTCTGGGCCAAGCATCTTAATATGAAGTGGGAGATTCAGTTTGAACAGTACGAACCTCCAACTGAAGACAAAGTGATCCAAATTAACATGGGGGATGAAAAGAATCCTAAACCCATATTCATAAGTGAGAACCTATCCTCAAGAGAAAGGGAGGAGTTGATATCCCTCACTCGCAAATACATTGATATTTTCGCTTGGAGTTATAAAGAAATGCCTGGCTTAGATCCAAGCGTGGCGGTACACAAATTAAACATCCGACCAGAGGCTAAACCAGTAAAGCAACAGCAACGAAGATTTCGCCCAGAGATCATGGAAGCTATAGAAGCTGAAATCAGGAAGCTGATTGAATCAGGCTTTATTCGCGAGGAACAGCACCCTGATTGGGTCACGAATATAGTTCCCGTGACCAAGAAAAATGGAAAAATCCGAGTTTGTATAGACTTTAGGGATTTAAATGAAGCTTGCCCTAAAGACGAATTCCCATTACCTATCACAGATATCATGATAGACAATACTTGTGGGTATGAGCGTATGACGTTCATAGATGGATTCTCGGGATATAATCAAATAAAGATGCACCCAGATGATGAGAAGCATACGTCCTTCAGAACACCACTCAGGGTATACTACTATACAGTCATGCCCTTTGGCTTAAAGAATGCAGGCGCTACGTATCAACGCGCCATGAATACAATATTCGAAGAACATCTCCGAAAGACAGTGGAATGTTATGTAGATGACCTAGCGGTTAAGAGCAGAAACAAAGACGATCACTTGAAGGATTTGAAGACAGTGTTTGACCTCATGAGGAAGCACCAACTCAAGATGAATCCAACTAAGTTTTTCCTGGGGGTCTCCAGTGGAAAATTCCTCAGCTTTGTTGTGACGTCAAAAGGAATACATCTTGATCCAGATAAAGTCAAGGCTATCCAAGACATGCCGTCCCCCGCAACCTCAAAGAGCTAAGGGGATTGCAAGGCAGGTTGGCGTACATCTGCAGGTTTATATCAAATTTGTCTGGTAAATGTCAGCCTTTCACCAGATTAATGAGGAAAGGAGTGTTATTTGTTTGGGAAGACGCATGCCAAAAGGATTTTGAAGAAATCAAGCAGTATCTCATGAAGCCAACAGTGTTTGTAGCGCCAATCTTAGGAATACCTTTCCTGCTATATGTAAGGGCTATAGACCATTCCTTGAGAGCTTTGCTAGTGCAGAAGAATGAGTCAGGTCACGAACAAGCTATTTATTATCTAAGCAGAATGATGGTTGGGGCGGAACACCGGTATAATCCAGTGGAAAAGGAATGTCTAGCCTTAGTGTTCACAATACAGAAAATGTGACACTATTTGGATGGACAAACTATCCATGGTGTATCGAGGGTTAACCCCTTGAGAATATTAATGACTAAGCCTGGATCCTTAAACTCAAGACTATCCAATTGGGCTATTTTGTTATCACAATATGATATGCGTTTTGTCTCGCAGAAGTCTGTTAAAGGATAGGCCATCGCTGACTTCTTAGCCGAACATCCAATCTCGACATCCTCGAAGTTATACGAGCAAATCCTGGGACAGTTAGAGGAATGGGACTTGATCCCAGAAATGGATGACTCACGAAAATCCTCCGAGGCAAATACAGTCTCAAGAGGTGTGTGGCAGCTTTTCTTTGATGGTGCTTCCCGAATGGGATCCGAAGGGAAGATGACAGCGGGCGTAGGAGTTGTTTTCGTCTCTCCCCACAACTACATTGTTCCTCGAGCTTACTCATTAACAAGCTCGTGCTCCAACAATGTCGCGGAGCGCGAGCTTCCACCTTTTTGATGAAGAAAGCGACCCGTATTAGGGTCGCGAGCTTCCACCTTTTTGATGAATAAAATGACTCTGTATTAGGGTCGTGAGCTTCCACCTTTTTGATAAAGAAAATGACTATGTATTAGGGTCGCAAGGTTCCACCTTTTTTATGAAGAAAACGACTTTGTATTAGGGTCGCAAACTGCAATTTCTGAAGGATCGCGACTCTGTATTAGGGGCGCGAGTTTTCACTTATTGGTGAAGAAAGGGACTCTGTATTAGGATCGCAAACTGCGATTTCTGAAGATCGCGGCTCTGTATTAGGGGCGCGAGCTTTCACTTGTTGGTGAAGAAAGCGACTCTGTATTAGGATTGCAAAATCAAATTTGTCTGGTAAATGTCAGCCTTTCACCAGATTAATGAGGAAAAGAGTGTTATTTGTTTGGGATGACGCATGCCAAAAAGGCTTTTGAAGAAATCAAGCAGTATCTCATGAAGCCACCAGTGTTTGTAGCGCCAACCTCAGGAATACCTTTCCTGCTATATGTAAGGGCAATGGACCATTCCTTGGGAGCTTTGCTAGCGCAGAAGAATGAGTCAGGTCACGAACAAGCTATTTATTATCTAAGCAGAATGATGGTTGGGGCGGAACACCGGTATAATCCAGTGAAAAAGGAATGTCTAGCCTTAGTGTTCGCAATACAGAAAATGCGACACTATTTGGCTGGACAAACTATCCACGTTGTATCGAGGGTTAACCCCTTGAGAATATTAATGACTAAGCCTGGATCCTTAAACTCTAGACTATCCAATTGGGCTATTTTGTTATTACAATATAATTTTGTCCCGCAGAAGTCTGTTAAAGGACAGGCCGTCGCTGACTTCTTAGTCGAACATCCAATCCCGGCATCCTCGAAGTTATGTGAGTAAATCCCAGGAGAGTTAGAAGAATGGTACTTGATCCCAGAAATGGATGACTCGTGAAAATCCTCCGAGGCAAATACAGTCTCAAGAGGTGTGTGGCAGCTTTTCTTTGATGGTGCCTCCCGAATGGGATCCGAAGGGAAGATGACAGTGGGGGTAGGAGTTATTTTCGTCTCTCCTCACAACTACATTGTTCCTCGAGCTTACTCATTAACAAGCTCGTGCTCCAACAATGTCGCGGAGTATAACGCCCTCTTAATCGGCTTAAAAATAGCCAAACAACTGGGGGTCAAATATTTGGAGGCATATGGGGATTCCTAACTTGTAGTGAATCAAGTAAAAGGGGAGTACGAGGTCAAACATGAATACCTCCTGCTGTACTATCGTGCGGTGGTCAAGATTGCCGATGATTTCGATGGCTTCTATATCAGCCACATAAAGCGCTACTGAAATAGTTATGCAGATTCGCTAGCTTCGTTGGCTGCTACGCTAGCTTTGCCCAAGCATACTAGAAGGCAAATTACGGTGGGAAGCAAAGAATTATTTCGTCCTAAGAATGAGCTCAAAGAAGAAGTGAGGAAACCACAGGAAGACGAAGCATACGCTTTCGAGTCAAGTCTGGAACCAAAGGATTGGCGTTTTCCTTATATAGACTATGTCCTCTACAGTATATTACCCGAAAGTCCAAAAGAAGCCAGAGCAATTCAGAGAAAGGCTATCCGGTTCTACTACAACGCAGAACTTCAGACATTGTATAGGAAATCTTACGACGGAGTCTTACTTCGCTGTCTCTCCAGCCGCGAAGCTAAAAAGGTACTTGAGGAAGCTCATGTTGGCATCTGCGGAGCACACCAGCCAGGGCCGAAACTCTGGGATAGAATTCGGAGGATGGGTTATTACTGGCCAAAGATGATGGTGGAAGCGGTTGATTACGCCAAGAAATGTAGAGCCTGCCAAATACATGCAGACTTTATACACCAAGCTCCAGAGTATCTTCACCCAACGGCTACGTCATGGCCATTTGAATAATGGGGTATGGACATTATTGGGCCAATCTCCCCACCATCAATAAGAGGACACCAGTTCATCTTAGCTATAACAGACTACTTTTCAAAATGGACTAAAGTCGTTTCCCTGGTTGAAGTAAAGTCATTGGATGTTATCAGATTCATCAAACACCACGTGCTTTACCGCTTCGGAGTACCCAGAAGGATCATTCATGATAATGGGCCTCAGTTTGTGAGCCAAGTATATTCTAGATTTTGCAACAAGTACAGGATCGAGGAGCATCATCGCCATATTACCCTGCAGCTAATGGTCTAGCAGAAGCCTTCAATAAGACCATTGTAAAACTTTTTAAAAAGTTTGTGTCATCCAATCAAAAGGACTGGGACGAAAAGCTTGGAGAGTGCCTGTGGGCGTATCGCACCACAGTCCGAACTCCCACCAATGCCACGCCCTTCTCCTTGGCATACGGATCAGAAGCGGTTTTGCCCTTGGAAATCCAAATCCCATCGTTGCGGGTCGCATTAACAACTAAGATGACGGAAGAAGAAAGACATCAGTAAAGGCTCCAAGAAATTAGAAGCCTTGGATGATTAGCACTTGGAAGCTCAACAGAATATCGAGCTGTACCAGGCACGGATCTCCAAAACCTTTAACAAAAAAGCTAAGCGAAGAATTTTCAAGAAAGGTGATCTGGTCTTGTCAGTCAGAAGACCGATCATAACTAGTCAAAAGCCTAGGGGAAAGTTCCAGCCGAAGTGGGAAGGACCCTTCGTCATTGATACGATCTACTCTAACGGCGCGTATCGGTTAACAAAGCCGAATTGTGACAAGATCATGATGCCGATCAACGGCAAGTTCTTAAAGAAATATTATTCTTAGCAAAAATTGTGGAACACCAGTTGTAATTTGACCTGGGTAGTTCAACACAAACCATGAATCAAGGTTTGCCTGTAATCGGGATTTCATTAATAAAGGCTTATGGTTCCGAGTTAAAAATCTTTGAAGTCGTGAACCAGATTTCTTTTTATTTGCTAAGTTAAATATTATCTCTGGCGAATCAAATTTTTCCTCTATCAAATTTGCCAAGTTAAATATTACCTCTGGCGAATCAAATTTTCTCTCTATCAAATTTGCCAAGTTAAATATTACATTTGGTTAATCAAATTTTCCCTCTATCAAATTTGCTAAGTTAAATATTATCTCTGGCGAATCAAATTTTCCCTCTATCAAATTTGCTAAGTTAAATATTACCTCTGGCGAATCAAATTTTCCCTCTATCAAATTTACCAAGTTAAATATTACCTCTGGCGAATCAAATTTTCCCTATCTATCAAATTTGCCAAGTTAAATATTACCTCTGGTGAATCCAGTTTTCCTTCTATCAAATTTGCCAAGTTAAATATTACCTCTGGCGAACTAGATTTCCCTGTCCATCAAATTTGCCAAGTCAATAACACATTTGGCGAATCAAATTCATCAACAAGAAGTTCTTTCATTCATAGTAGTTTTGAGTACTTAAAAATTGTGATTCATTTTGAAATTATCAAGTTAACAGTTATCTCTGGTAATCAACATCAGAATCATCTTTCAGATACTCTCAGTTATGTAGAAAGAAAAGAACTTCTTTATTCATCATCGAAACAAAATTACAGAGAATTCTCCAGTGCTGTACAGTCAACAAGAGTAGATAAAAAAAAGAGAAAACTTGCTTCTGCAACCGTCTCTCTCGGCATGGTTCAGATCAGAAAGTTTGCTCCTACAGGCTCTTCTTCTGGAATGACATACTTGCTTCTGTAACCGTCTCTTTCGGCATGGTTCAGATCAAAAAGTTTGCACCACAGCCTCCACTTCCAATTTGCTCTTGTGGCCTCCTTTTAAAGGACGGTTCGAGAGTATAATCTTGTTTCTTCTTGCCGACAATGGTTAGGGAAAATGCATGCACCCAAGCAAAAAAAAAACGTGAGGGGTTGCACAAATTCAAGCGCACCCTAACCATTGAGCACCCTAACCGTTTAGCACCCCAACTTTGTGGAGTGCTCTGTAGGGAGGAGAACAAGATTACAAATTGTTAAGGAGAATGACTACGGTTATCTCCTGCAGTCAGGTTAAAATCCTGTTAAAAAGAAAAGAAAAAGAAGGAAGAGGAGAATCTAACTCAGGAGAAGAAGTTCACCGTAATTAAGGAAAATGACTATGGTCAGAAGAACCATTTTGGTGAAACACACCGCTGGATTGAGGCGGTCGGGAGGCCTTGTGATATCCAGCGGTTGGAGAAGAAGAAAAGATGACTGTACGAAAGAATCGACTACAAAAGAAAAGGGAAAAAAGAGAGTCGCGAAGAAAATTCTCACGGCTGAATGATCATCCATTGAAGAAGTCAGGTGTCTAATATAGACAAGTTTGGTGACTATGATCTCTAGTTTGGAAGAGATAAAGCCGAGATCTTCGGCTAAGATCTTCAGTTCAGATCTCAACAGACATTATTACTACTGCATGGGACATTTGGATATCCAACCCGGAGATCTATTCATAAATACTGGCAACGCTTGGGATCCCACGCCCGACGGTTTCGTCCCAAGGCTCGCAGAAATTTTTGCGAATTCCGAGGAATTTTGGGTCGCCCCGAGAAGTTTCTAAGCGCGAGTGCAGTCCGCAAAGGCTAAGATTGCGAATTTAGCATAACTCCACAGACTTCCAGACGGAACATCGCAGACTCGAGCCCACAATCCTTGGAAGTTAGGATCGCGCATCTACTATGAGTTTAGTTCGCGAACCTCCGAATGTGAAATCACATACCTGACAAAGATCCGCGGAAGTCACGTGACAGATACATGGATACCAGAATGTTACAGAGAATCGCGAGCTTCAAACGAAAGTAGGCGAGTTTATTGCAAGTCCTTGCCTTAGAAATACAAAACCAAAATTAAGTTCTCTACATAAACAAGGAGTCATGCCATGTACAACAAATGTCAAGGGATGGTTACAAGAGAAAGAATAGCAAAAAATATATATGCATGGACCAGTCTTTACAACTAAATGGTTCAAGAGAACTTTTATTTTCTCCTCTGCGTCATCAATGTCTTGCCGAAAGATCTCATAAGCTTGAACAGTAGCTTGGCGACGCAGTTCGTCGTCACTAGCAATAACATTCTGCACTGCAGCAGCCTCCAGCGAATCCAATTCAGCTTGCATCGCCTGGAGGTCCCTGGATATATTGTCCCACTGACGCGACAAATTGGCGAGATCCCTCATGGACTCATCACGTCCTTGGTAATCTTGGCTAGGAAAGCTTGGGCTTTAGCAATGGTCTCTTGAGCCTTAGTAATAGCTTGGTCATGGCCCTTAACAATTGAAGCAGCGGCTTCCACTTGAAGAACCAGAGACTCACGGTCTAATTGACCTTTTTCTAGGGAGGCTTTGCAAATATTTGCCTTATCCTGAGTCTCCTTCTAAGACTTAAGCTGTTCCTCTTTCAGCTTCTGGAAGATGATCTCCACTGTCTCCGATTTATCAGCACTTCTGGCTTTCGACAAGAATTCAGCATACTCCTGAAGCTGAGTTGCCATAAGCCTAAAAGGAGCAACTCTATCCTCTCCCCAAATACTAACAATATCGGTTAGATAAATGTTGAGAACATTGGCGATGGAAGCAAGAGGAACCCCCTTCAGTATTTTATCGATATAGCGGTCCAGAAAGTGAAAGAAAGTCTGCACTATGTCCTTCAGCAAATTACTCTCAAGCTTGTCAATCTCTGTATGAGAGGGAGTAATACTGGATGAGGCAGAAGCAGGTTAATCCGCAACCAAGCTAGTACCAGGAGGAATGACACCTCCAGAGATCTCCGCGGAACTACCGATCACAGTCTCCTGGACTACAACATCAGTTGGAGTAGCGGTGGCCAAGACCATAGACATAGCAGCCTCGGGAATCACCACTTCTGAAGTGTCGACCGCAGAAGTAGTAACTTCGGTCACTTCACCAGTATCAACTCCCGCGATGGTATTGTCTGGCGAAGTCACCTTCACGCCCATGCACTCTAAGTCCAGAGTCGAAACTGGAGCTAGCAAAAAGAAGAAAATTAATGGTTAAAATTTTACAATATCATTTGATAAATAGCATAATTTCTAAAGCAAGAAGATGATGACCTAAAGGCAGGACGCTGGATTCTCCAAGTCCATACACCTCAGGACCAAACACTTCAGGCCCGTATACTTCGGTCCGAACATCCTCACTCAAAAAGACGTATTTATCATGGTCTGAGGGAGGAGTAGAAGAGAGAAAACTGTCGCTATGGGCGTCGTCATCATCGCCCCAGTCATCCTTGCCTTCAGAAAGAGGTGTTGCTTTTGGGGGATCTGATGTGCGAGTTTCCCCAATGACTTGCACTTCGTCATCTGCAGTGCCCTGAGCAACAGGAGCTATAGAATTCTTTTGTAAGGCCGAAGAAACATTGACTTCAACGTCGGCCTGGCCAACAGGAGAAGTAGAACCCTTTTGAGTAATAGGAGCAAGATCATCGCAAATAATAGGTCCTTGGTTCCGACGCCTCTTGAGGGAGCGGAGAGTTAAGGAGGAGTCATTTTCATCCTCCTTGGATTCCTCAACGAGGGATTCAGCAGCTGAAGTGGGTATTGCAGTTCCTGTCCCAGACAGAGTGCTCTGTGAATCAATCCCTTGTGAAATGGTAGGCAAGTCGCTAAGACGCCTTAGTCTCTTCCGCTTATGTGAAGATTTCTCGGGAGAAGACTGCGATGGAGGAGAAGCCCTCCTCGATGTCGGATCAGGAGAAGCATCAAGGGAGACAGCCTGAACTGGTGCATCATTGTCCTCTTCCTTTTGCTCCGATTCATTAGACGCGCTGTCCCCCCTGAAATTCTCCATCCTTGCCACTTTCGTGCTGCCAGCCTTCTTTTTCTGGGCATACCAAGTTCTGATCTCCCAAAGACTGGTATGGTGTATGTTGAAACTTTGAGGAGTGGAGTTAGCATCCGCGAACCGCTTACAGAAATAGAAACTCATACTCGAGTTCAGGGTCTTAAGTGGAAGATCGAATTTGGCTTGGGTTCCACCTGCGACGAAGTGAAACCAAGCTCGAGCTCCTTCAAGAGCATTCCCGACAAAACTTATTTTTCTACATGGGATTACCCACGTAAAGCTGGTCATACCCAAACTGCTGAGCAAAGCGACTCGGGTAGTAAGGTTCAATATAACAAAGGTTCCCCAAACAAAGAACCAGATACCCCGGGCAGATATTTATCAACCACCAGAAACATCCCGAGGATAGGGTAGTGAATTTATCAGCGCCAGCAGTATCCGCAAATTCTTCCCCGTAACCAGCATTTGGGAAGTATGGGAAACATCTGAACAACTCAAAAGTTGAGAAAAGACGAAGGGTTTTGCAGATCACGGCTATGTAGCCCCCTTTCCATTGCGACCTCTAGTAGTGCTGCACTTTGGGATCACTTAAGTCAATCTGCGATTCTGCAGGACTCATCAAAGTGGGGCAATGTAGCCAGCCAAGTCATCAAAAAAGTATAAGGAAGTTCTACACGCGGATTAGGAGTCTTAATAACATGGTCTCCTTTCTTCCTCTGCTCCTTCTTCACATTGCAGAAGTTATCAGATATTCTTCTCAATTCGTTCTGGATACTGCATACCATGGCAGGCAACAAACTAAGTCGCCTGCCCAAGGCCAGTAGAACGGTTGGGTATATAGCCCCAATGGGTATGTTTTCCTGCGAAGGAATAACACACTTTTTCAGCTAGACCAGCAAATAACCCGCCAAGAAGGCAGGGTCAGATAAGGGTTGAAGGGCCTGATAATGAAAACTCTCAAAGGACGTCTCAGCTTTGAAAACATCCACGTCAGATTCGGCAACATATACATCTGTCCCGAAGCTTGCAATTCTTCTCTCAACCTCCTTTTCAGAAACTGGAGGAAGGCGAATAAAGTTCAGATTACTCCTAGAAAGTTAGGCAGAAGATATTGCGGCTACTTCTTTGGCTTCAAATTACGGATGCCTGATGTGTGAGTGCAAATATGATAATGGCAGAGAAATTCCCAGTAAGTATCATAAGCCAAAGGGTCCTAAGTCTACAACAGATGAAGTTCTTCCGCAGTAGGAACGTACACTTCATACGGGACGTCTTCCATAGGCAAGCCCGAGACTTCATACATCTCATGGAGGGCAAAACCCAATTCGCTTCAAGGGCAAAAGATTGTACAAGTATCAGGATTATACAATTCCAATAAAGCAAAGAAATGGAATCTACTGGCGGGAATGCCATTCTGAATCGCTCTGATGGCGTGATACAGCCCCGCATGACGAAGCTGATCTCTAAACGATCGCAGAAAGAAGTCGGTCAAAACAGCCCACTCCCCTTTCGAAGAACAGTGAACCCATCCAGGGGGACGAAAATCCTGAACAAGAAATTCTCCTTGTGCATTGGTAAACCGATGTAGGAAAGTCTGTGCGATTATGAGAACCTCGCCTCTAGGGAGGTCACGATTAAGCAATCCTGGAAGCAACCCGCGGAAGTGTTTTCCAGTACTGCAAGGAAAAGCGCCTTGAGCATTGAAGGCCCCCAACAAGATGCCATCTTGCGACCTGTTTATGTGCCAGTCCATTCGTCTAGGCACAGAAAGAGATTGAAAGAACAAGAAAGGGTAAGACCTCTCCATGTTAGAGAGAAACAAGTAGTGATTTTCAACTTGACGAAGCCACTTGTAATCTCCATCTTCCAAACCGTTGTCGGGCATTGGAATATGATCCCCCAACAAAAAGACGGGTTTGAATAATGGAGACCGATTATCTCCTTCGAAAGGTGCATTGGTCATCAGCTCTCGCAATGTTAGAGAGAAAGAATTTTGTCTTCTCCCTCTTGGTTACCTGAAGCTGTACAAGGGGGAAAGACATGACCAAATCTGAACTCTTTCTTCCCATCATAGCCATCCGAATATCCGAAATAATGATCCTTTGGCCAAGGATTCAAGGCGTAATTGACTGCAAAAGACAGTTCAAATTCAGAGATAAGAAAAAAATGAGAAAAGGGACTGCCTTTCGAATTTTTTTTACCTCCGATCAAGGGCTCCTGTCGAACCGCTATTAAACTGGAGGTTGCTCGAGAATCTTGACGACCACTAGCAGCAGCATCAGAGGAAGAAGCTTTCTTCGGCATCCTTTGCAGATGGAGAAAATCTGTTTACACAAAGAATCGAAAGCTATAGGAGATTGAAGATGAGAGGTCTGAGGCGCCCTAACGAAGAACTTAGATTTCAAATTTCTTGGGATAAGAATATCCTCTCTCATAAAGTGGAGGTTATATAGCAGATGATTTGACGGCCGAGATCTCTGGACCGACGTGATATCTGGCCCGAATCTTGTGGGTATCTTTTTATTTAATGCGGCTCAGAGAACGTCTCAATTCTTACGCCGTAAAAAAGCAACCGCCTTCCGGCCTTCCCGCAACCAAAAAGGTGAAAGCTCGCGCCCCTAATACAGAGTCGCGATCCTTCAGAAATTGCAGTTTGTGACCCTAATACAGAGTCGCATTCTTCACCAACAAGTGAAAGCTCGCGCCCCTAATACAGAGTCGCGATCCTTCAGAAATCGCAGTTTGCAATCCTAATACAGAGTCGCGATCCTTCAGAAATTGCAGTTTGCAATCCTAATACAGAGTCGCTTTCTTCACCAACAAGTGAAAACTCGCGCCCCTAATACAGAATCGCGATCCTTCAGAAATCGCAGTTTGCGATCCTAATACAGAGTCGCTTTCTTCACCAACAAGTGAAAGTTTGCGCCCCTAATACAGAGTCGCGATCCTTCAGAAATTGCAGTTTGCAACCCTAATACAGAGTCGTTTTCTTCATCAAAAAGGTGGAAGCTCGCGACCCTAATACAAAGTCTTTTTCTTCATCAAAAAGGTGGAAGCTCCCGTTCCTAATACAGAGTTGTGATCCTTCAGAAATTACAGTTTGCGACCCTAATACAGAGTCGCTTTCTTTACCAAAAAAGTGAAAGCTCATGTCCCTAATACAGAGTCGCGATCCTTCAGAAATTTCAGTTTGCAATCCTAACACAGAGTCGTCTTCTACTCCAAAATGAAGGCTCGCGCCTCTAATACAGAGACGTGTCCCTTCCAAAGCAAAAAACAAGGGGCAGCAATGGCGCTAATACAGGGTCACAGATTTCTGCAAATGCAATGGAGATCCTAATATAGAGTATTATATCCAAAATATTCCAAAACTCCTCAAGGAATCATGAAGGTTTTGGAAACTTTGGAGAGGGTTTTGTCGAAGAAAAATTCTGGAATGCAAGGCAGATCCGCGGATTCAAAGTTAGAAGCCCACAAAGCAGCAGATCCGCGAACCTGAAGAATGTGGTTCGCGGCCCAGTGACGACAGAACATGTCCGCGAACCTAAAAATGAGATTCGCGACACCGCCCATAACTTTCGGGTAGGGGTTTAACACAAAATCACCCAACTCGAATAGAAGAATTGCCACCTCGGATCGTGGGGCTAACTGCCAAACGAATGCAGGGACGTTACTTCGATCGTGGAAACAACCACCTAACGAATATGGCGACACTTCTCGAGTAGTGGGAGCTAACGGTCGAGCAAATATGGCGGGACGTTACTCCAAGCCCCTATAAAAGGCGAGAAGCGAAAGAAAGACGGAGACAGACAGAGGGACGGAAATCTTCTGCTAGAAATTATCCCTTGTGATCAAGAGTGAAGAGCCTTTCTTTTTCCTTTCCTTTAGCCAACTAAGAGAGATTTGTACGGGGTGTAAAGGAGAGCAGGATCGTCCTCCATAGCTACCTAGAAACCCAGCCTTAAACAAAGAGGAAAAGCTATCTTCCTCATCTTCTGTAAACGAGAAACCGTTAAGATTGTAACCCTTTATTGAAAAATTGTCAGTAAAGAGAGGGAATCCAATTTTTATGGCGAACAATTGTCAGTTTCCAAAATCTACCGTAGGTATATATCAATACCCTAATGCTACGAATCAAGGGAACAATCAGAATAGACCATCTGCATATAATCAATCATATTCACAGCAGAGATCTAACAATGATTATGATAGACGGCTAACGACACTTGAAAGGAATGTGGAGGACCTTTTCAAGACGATGTCCAATTTAGACACACAAATGCAAAATTTAATGAAAGTGTTTACTGATTTTATACAATGAGCCGTCCAATAACTTTTTGCAAGTTCTCAGTCAATCAAGAATATAGAGCAGCAGGTTAGACAGTTAGCCACATATTTGAGTGAGCGGGGATCGGGTACCTTTCCGAGCCAACCAATAATGAACCCCAACTCTAACTCATCTCAGTCTGTTTCATTCCATGTTCACCAATGCAATGCCATTCACATGCTCAGATCTGTCAAGCAAGTGGACAATAATGTAGCCATGCCCCTAATCTCGTTCCTACCATTTTACAGGCTACACCATGTTTTTCATCTCTTTCTCCACATCTATCTCCATCACCTCCATTACCATCATATGCTCATTTGGAAGAACTTGTTCCTAAGCCGAAAGCACCATATCCCAATCAGCTTAGGAAGTTTCATCGCAAGTAGAGAAGATTCTTGAAACATTTCAGCAGGTGAATGTTAATATTCTAGTCTTTGATATTATACAACATATTCCAACTTATGCCAAGTTTCTCAAGGATTTGTGTACTAAGAAACGAGTAAGAAATGTAGAAAGTTTTGCTTATTGCAAATATATCGCAAATCCTCTCAAACTCCTTACCTGTCAAATACAAAGAATCAGGTTTTTCCACAATCTTATGCACCATTACGAACACGACATTTGACAGGACAATACTTGATCTAGGGGCAAGTGTTAATTTACTTCCTTACACTGTTTATCAGCAACTGGGATTAAAAAAACTTCAAGCTACCAAAGTTACATTATAGCTAGCTGATCGTTCAATCAAGAGACCACTTTGTATGGTTGAAGATGTGCTCATTAAGGTCGGCGAATTCATCTTTCCTGTCAACTTCATTATCTTAGAAACTGAGCCGATTTTTAATCTACTAAAACAAATTCCCGTTATCTTGGGTAGATCATTCCTTACAATATCAAATACATTAATTGATTGTAGGAATGGCCTCATGACGCTATTATTTGGAAATATGACTGTGGCATTGAACATATTCAATATGGATGAGCACACAATGAGCTCTCTCATTGAGGTAAATATGATTCAAAGTTTGCACTCTCAGACTACCTCTTGTGCTAATGATGAACCCTCATTTGAGCAAATTTTCGAAGATGAGCTCATATTATTAGATGAATTGGCACATACTGATTCTACATATGATGACACTTGCGAAAGTATGCCATTTATTTATGAGCAAAATTTTGAGGATTTATTTGCAGAGGAGCTTGCATTATTTCGTGAGTTAGAAGGGTCACCACCACATTCACTTGATCATATTGCACTCTTCTCACCACACAATATTTCTATATGTGTGCTTATTACTAACGATGATTGGAAGGTTCATAATGAAGAATTTTTTAACCCAATTATTAATGCTTACATATGGACAAAGAAAAAATGAGGGCGGCATAAGATACAGACAGGTAATTTTGTGACTTATAAGAAGATGATGAGATACAATAATGCACCCACTTCACGTTTAAAACGCACACACTATGAAAGTAGGAAGCGATCGAGAGGTCATAACTGCTTTCTATGCGTTAATAGGGTAACGATATTGAGATCGTAACTTTTTATGACTTTCATTATTTGTATAACATTTGTACAATAGTTTTCATATTTATTTTACCACTCTTGGTTCGTGTATGAGGGCATGCACGAGTTTAGGTGTGGGGGAATGAGTTAGGAGATTTTTTATTTGTGTTTTTCTAGGAATTTTAGATTTTTGAATTTTTTTTATTTTATACTTCGGGTAGTTTTTAAGGTAACTAACTGAATAAATTTTTTTAGGGTAACTAACTAACTAAAAAAAGTAAAAAAATTATTATATATTTTCTTCAATAAATCAACCTAATTACAAATAAAAGAATAAATTTATATTTGAAATTTAATAGGAGAGTATATTGGATGATATACTAAGAATTTTATGAAAAAAATTAAAATCCAAAAAATAAATATTGCTAAATTAATTTTGAGGTAATTATACATCTATTTTTCACTTCACAATAGTTTATTAGGTTAAGGACAAAGATCATAACGATTGAATAGTCTTCTCTCTCTAAACAAGAATAAAAAAAAAGTGTGAGCCTACTATTTAAGGCAATAGTCTCAGAAATGAAAAAAAAAGAAGGAAAAAAGAGAAATGAAAAAAGGCGTGAGCCTGGTATTTAAGGCAATAGTCTCAGAGAAAAAAAGTATGATCCGAGTAATTGGGTACTTTGCGCCTAAAGAAATGTAAATATTTTCATGAAAGGTGAAATATTCTTTAAAAAATAAAAAAATGAGAGATGAGATAAATCATGAGTTAAAGTTAGAATCTAAGGCCGAAGTAGACTATCACACATGCACGTAGATGAATAGGAGCCAATGAATTATATATTAATGGGTATTGAAAAATAGAATTTTAATTTTTGATTAAATTGATAAGTGTATTTGTTATGAGGGTTGACTTGAAAATTGATAATCTAAATGCATTCTTGAGTTTGTATATTAGTGAGATTAATTGAAAAAAAATATCATTAAAAAAGAAAAATTTTTTCTTTCTTTTATAAATTTTTTATTTTTCTTGATTTTCGGTTATCCTTATTTTACTTTTCTTTATTCCTTAGTATAACTTTTTCATGAATTTTGTGGGTATATTCACTACAAACCCTTACGAGACACAACTTGTCCACTAGAATAACCTAGGGGTTTAACGGCTTGTTACACGTGCTAAGTGCAATCGCGATTCCCGCGAAAGTGAGTTAGGATTTTTCTTTTTCTTTTAGGTTTAGATTTTGCTAGAGAACTAGCGAAAGATAGGTGTGGGGGTGTGATGAGTGCCATATATTGCATATTTATAACCTCTATATTATCTAATTTTGTATTTAAATAATGCTACTCGGCTATTTTTAGTGTGTTTTTCAGGTAAATCTATACATGCAAGGAGATGGTATAAACTTAGAGTTGGATTAGAAAACCAAGCTCAAAGAGGAATTAAAAGTGAGCAAAACTACAAGACTACGATGCTGCAAAGAGTCAAAGTTTAATACAGTCATCAAAATCAAAGGAACAAGAGAAGACATTTAAGCAGAAGAAATTTGAGGCCAAGAATCAATAGCTTTGCTGCTATTTGGTGGCATTTGCTGCCAATTGACGACCAAATGAGCCCCAATATGGATGGAATTTTTACGGGGTCTTCGATGTAATTTTGTAATTTCTCATTAATGCTCAGTTAGGGTTTGATTCTCTGAGGCCTATATATTGGTCGTATCCTTGTAAACTATGGTTTATTATGTAATTTTATACTCAATTTTTATTGAATAAAATTAGGGTTTGCTGAAGGGGTGACGACTGCTATACCGACTCCAGAGGTATTCTTTTCTATTCATCATTATTTCTTAAGTAATCTTCTTCTAATTGCTTTCTAGATAGTTTTATCTTGTTTTCTAGTGTAAAACTTTAATCGCTTTATAGGAAAAATATGATCTTTTAATTAGGAGTATAAGTAGCTAAATTAATTTAATCCTAGGATGTAGATGAAGATAGGGATCAACCTCATATTAATTTATTTGTATTCTTTCTAAAATAAAAATAAACAAAGATAGGATTTTTCTATAAAATAATAAAAATAAAAGAACTTGTAGATTAGAATTTTGATAGATTATGCTTAATTTCAATATTTTGATAGCCTCTACTTAGTTAGGGTTTGAACTTGTTGGTTTTTATTTATTTTGTTGAATTCATCTAACGATTTAGTTTATCTCTATAAAAAGTAACTTCTTTGATAGATTATACTTGCACACCATTTGATAGTCCATACTTTGGATACTTTAAGTAGGAATTAAATTAAAAGATTAGATTTTTATTAAAGAAGCAAGACGAATAGATAATATTTGGTTGAGAACTAGTGGATTCCATATCCTAGACTAATTAGAATTGCAAATATCATCAATCTAGACTCATAGTTAGCTCGTCAAGATAATAGAAATAGTAAGATTGCAAAGCACCTTAAATCCCTGTGAGAACGACCTGTTAGCGCTACAACTGATACTGTGCATTTGCAGTAGATATTTCACATCACTCGCTTTCACGTCGAATATGGTGGATAAGGGCAAGAAACCATTCATCGAAGAGTATGTCCCTGATACAGAAACAGTGGAAACATATTATCAAACATGCCTCAGGTTTGACGTGACGGCTCCCCACGGTTACGAAAGATTGGCAGGGGGGCCTGATGAGGAATATTAAGAGTTTAGTGAGCATTCGGCCATAGCAACGCTGCAATCGCACGCTTCCTCCTGATCCAGCAGAATGACGATTCATATGGCTGAGTCGTTGGCCGAAATGAGACAGAGGATTGAGGCATTAAAACGCCTCATCCAGGAGCAACAAAAAAGTATTGAGGACCTCATAGCGATATTTGCGAAGGTCCTAGAAAACAATCCAAAGAACACAAAAGACGGACCCGGGGGTTCTTCCTCTTCTGATAAAATTAACAAAGAAAAGGATGAGACCAAATCCAACTGAGATGCCGGGGAAAAAGACAGTGAGGAGGAATATTTTGTTGACCCTGAGGCTGAAAAATTGGAGAAACTTCATAGTCAACTAGATGCACTAATGCATCGAAATGGATTGCAGGAGACAGGAATTACGAGACCTTGCCCAATAGAGTGGGAGTCCTCATCATTTCTGTCAAAGTATAAGCCTTTGAAGCTAGAGTCATATGATGGGAAGGGATCTCTAAACCAGCATATGTACTATTTCCTGTCATAGACTGGCCATCTCATGGGCAATGACCCAGTGATGACAAAAAAATTTGCGAGTACCCTGCGAGGTCCTGCATTTACTTGGTTTATGCAGTTGCCCCCGAGAACCATCAATACCTGGTCTGACATGGAGAGGGAGTTCCTAGCCCACTTCTTTGAAGACGATACTGAAGTATCCATTCACTCTCTTCTAGCAAACAAGCAAAGAGATGTTAAGATGGTTAAAACCTTCGTTGAGCATTTCTGCCAGATGTCGATGCGATGCAAGCATGGTATGTCACTAGAAACACTAGTGGAGACTTGCAAACACAATCTCCAGACCAAGATATTGGTCAAATAGGGAGCAGTAGAGTCCAAGACCTAGAAGGATCTAGTTAAACAAGGAGAGCAGGTGAAGGATATAATCTGACGTATTGATGAGTATTATGCCCAGAGGAGGATGATCATGAGTCAGCCACGACCACAATTATTCCATCCCAAGGGAAATGAGGCAATGACCACCAAACTTGTTGCAAACAAAAAACACAGAATAATCGAGATTCTTTTAGATCGCAATGGACGTACGCTTTCAAGGATGAACAAACTGTAACCATGTTTAATTTGTTCAATAAAAAGGGAATGCTCAGATTACCCAAAAATCAGAGGCCAGAGGAAGCGGGGAAGACTAGCGATCCCAAGTATTGCCTCTACCATCAAAACATTGAGCACCTGGCCAAGGATTGCTATGATCTGAAAGATAAAATTCAAGCACTCGTCGATACAAATGTGATTCACTTGAGGCCTAAATAGAAGGTGTCCGCATATGCGATGACAGCAAAATGATTGACATAAATTATAAAAAATTCAAAAAAAAAACAAAAAATTCAAAAAAAAAACAAAAAAAATCGAATTTTTGTTGCCTAATGCCACCAAGGCAACGGGAAGAGAGTAAAACTCTCGCAACCCTATTATACTGGGGGTAAGAGTATGAAATCAAGTGGCCCAAAGTAAGAACACGAGGCTATACCCACTGACAACGTGAGGCCAACCCAGCTTAAAATTATCTAAGGCATGAAGAGAACTCGAGACTAAACCAGCGTAAAGTCAACCATACGCGAAGCTAACTCAGACTAAACCAGCATGCTTGGTCACACTAGTGCGCAAGTCTAAGCCAGTGCATATAACTCATCCAAAGTACAAAAGTGAACAGAAATGCGAGACCAAAGTTCAGCCCTGTATACTCTACTACAAAAAAGAAGGTAATCTATTACCACTTGATGAACTTCATGAACTGCAAATATGTCCCATGCAGGGGGTGGAACCCACATCCAACCAAAAAAGGATATTTATGTAGTCAGCGTAAAAAATGCGAGACTAATACCTGCGAACAACGCAAGATTATGCAAAGCAAAGCCAGCAAAAGTGCAAAAGCGTCAAAACGCGAGGCTGATTTGCAATCCCGTGTAAAATAGCTGAAATGCGAGAATAACACATATGCGAGGCTATCTGGCAAACCGCGTGACTTTCATTACTCGAAGAGATGCAACCAGGCATGAAACTCTCAATATGCCTTGGTAAGTCAGCATGCGATAGACACAGTGCGCGAGGCAGATCCAAAGCGTGAAGAAGTCCAAAATGTGAAGCTAACTCTCTGCCTCACGTAAATTTCAAAAAAGAAGAAGATGGTCAAATGAATTACAATGAACAATCAAATGAGGCCAATACAGGGGGTGGGACCCATACCAATAAACCTTCTATGCAATGCAAAGCAAACTTTGCATACAATGCGATGCCAAGGCGGCGTAAAGTCATCTAAATGCGAGGCTATGCTCATGGCCAAAATGTGAAGCTAACTCACAGCCTTGCGTAAGGAGTTTAGAGTGCGAGGCTAACTCTTAGTCCCGCATGAAATTCAAGAAACGGAAAGCCAAAGTCTGTGTCAGAGACTTAAGGCGCTAGGCCAACCAGCAGCCTTGCATAATATCTGGTAAAGAAGAAGGTGATCAAATTGATGCTCATCGTAACCAATCAAATGAGGCCCACACATGGGGTGGGACCTGCAAACCTTGCAATTAAGCATGCGTAAAGGGATCAAGACGTGAGGCTAAACTTGTGTAAAGTAACTCAAACACAATGCTATGCCTGTGTGGAGTGCAAAATCATGCTCACAACTAAATGCAAATGTAAGTCAATGTGCAAGGCTAAGTCAGTAAATGAATCTAAATCAGTGTGCGAGACTAAAACAAGCACACAATTCCAATCCCGCATATAACGCGAAGTTATAATAGCCTAATTGTGAGGCTATGCCAGCTTAAAATGCGAGACTAAGCCCACAGTTATAGGGCTAACCTTGCAGCCTGAACACGTAGCAACAAATTGATTTGTACTAAGTGCTCATCTCGAGAATATTTAACAAGAAAGCTAAAAAAATAACTTTCAAAGAAGGAGACTTGGTTTTAGCTGTCAGAAGACCCATGATCCTGACCTACAAGACTAAGGAGAAATTCGAACCCAAGTGGGAATGACCTTTTGTAGTAGAAATCGCCTACTCAAACGGAGCCTATTGCCTGATCAATCAAGATGGTGACAGGATGATGATGCCTATCAACGATAAATTCTTGAAGAAATACTACATCTAGCCACCTTCCAAAAAAAAAGGGAAGGCTAATGAACATCAACCACCCAATGCTATCAAAAGCAAAGGGAAGAGAAATCAACCATTTCTCGCCAACCCTATCAAGCTAGGGGTAAGGGTATGAAACCAATCACCTAACGCCAAGAAGGCAGAGGGAAGAGGAAATGTTTGGCATTTAAGTCTAAACAAAACTCTTGACAACAATTATGTTGAGGGGAATAGCATGGCTAGTCCAAAACAAACGGCGATTGGTAAAGACACATAAAATCCGTTCATAGCTGGGGGTTTGCTAAAAATTCCAAGACAAAATTGTCATAATATTGTCCTAAGGATACTCATAACCCGATGCTTCAAAAGCAAAGGGGAGAGGAATTTAAATTCTCGACAACTCCTCATGCAGAGTTAAAAGCATGAATAACTCATAGCCACAAAGTCAAAGGGGAGAGAAAATCAAATTTTTGACAACTCCTCATACTGAAGTAAAAGCATGAACCACCAATGCTTCAAAAGTAAAGGGGAGAGGAATTCAAATCCTCAACAATTTCTCATGCTAAGGTAAAAGTATAAACCACCCAATGCTTCAAAAGTAAAGGGAAGATAACAAGCTTCTCGCCAACCCATCATGCTGGAGTAGAAAGCATGAGCAACCCAATGCTTTAAAAGCAAAGAGATGGGAAAGTCAAAATCCTCGTCAAACTATTATGATAAGGAATAATGTGCAGATAACCTAGCGCCCTTGAGGCAAGAGAAAACTAAAATCCTCGACAAGTCTTATCATATTGGGGGTATCAATAAACTCATAGCCACTAAGGCAAAACGGAGAGGGAATGTTTGATATCTAAGCCAAAACAAAACTTTCGACAACTCATCATACTGAGGGAAATAGTATGGCTAGCCCAATGCAAATGGCGATTGGTAAAGACATGTCAAATCCATTGATAGTTGGGTTTTGTTAAACATCTTGTGAACCTATCATATTAAACTCTTACTCTGACAACAAGATTCAAATCATCTCATCCCAAAATAACCAAACCCATCATGTTAAGATCTTATCTCTAACAGTGAGATTCAAATCATCTCATCTCAAAAATGACCGAACCTGTCATGTTAAGATCTTACCTCTAACAGTAAGATTTGAACAATCACACAAATAATACACCATATGATCCCAACAAGATCACCGGCTATGTCTGTCAACCAGGCAAGTCACCAGCTCTATCTGTCAGCCGGGTGAGCTACTCCATAAAATAAATCCAATCATCTCAGTATGTTTCTAAATAACTATGCTGAGACCCAATCGGTATGTTTAACAGTACACCTCTACCGAAATCCCTTGATATGTTTTCTGAACACCTCTGCCAAGACCCTATGAGTACATTTTCTAAGCACCTCTGCTCAAGCTTTTCTGACACTAACCTGATTACATCGGTACGTTTTTTGAACACCTCTGCCGAGACCCCATGGGTACGTTTTCTGAACACCTCTGCTCATGGTTCTTCAATCTCAAGTCAAAAATAATCATCAGCTCTGTCTGTCAGTCAGGCGAATCATCAGCTCTGTTTGGCAACCCAAACGAGTCCCATCACAGTAAAAAAATACTCAACTTGTTAAGTTATTTCCGCACTCTTAGCAACTTCCATCTCCATGAACTCATCCACCAATTTCAAAAGAAAAATCCGAAGTATTTCAAAATTTAGCTAAAACAAATGGAGAGACAAAATTTTGAAAAATTTGATGGGGTCTTGTAGAACGATAAAAATAATCCCAAATCAAATTCAAAATCCGTGTTCAAATCTGAATTTCGAGTCAAAGTTCGAGTTCGGATCCAAAATCTGAGTTCAAATCCGAAATCCGAGTCCAAATCCGAATCCGAATTTAAATAATAATAATAATAATAATAATAAATAAAATAATTAATTAATTAATTAAAAAAATTTAATTAATTAGGAGGCCGAGCCTCGCACCCATGCAAGGACTAGCCTCGTGTGGATGCGAGGCTCAGGAGGAGCAACGAAAACGAATATGAAAAAAAATTAGAGGGTGAGCCTTGCACCGACGCGAGGTCCAACCTCGCGTGGATGCGAGGCCAGGAGATTTAAATAGTAAAAAAATATAAATTAAAAAATTGAAACTGGCCTTCGACCAGCCTCGCATCCACGAGGTTGGCCAGGCCAGCCTCGGGCTTCCGTTTGCCTTGCTCGGCTCCCGTTTCGCGCAGTAAACTCCAGACTTCGTGCACGCAATATAGTTTGGTCTCTTCTCCAACTATTTTGCAATTTCTAATCCTATCCAAATTTTAATTAGAATCAAATTAATTTCTGGATGAAGGATTTTAAATTAATTTGATTAGAGTTTGATAATTCTACACATTCTAATCAAATTCTAATTTGAGTTTAATTGATTTTGGATATAGAAATAGGACCCGATTTAATAAATCTGGAGCAAATCAAATCAAGAGAAGATTCAAATATCTCATTAAGATTATAAAGAGATTTCAATTCTATTTACAAGAAAACCAAATGTTGTTCTTATCTACAAGGAAATCTCTTCAACAATCGGGGCCTATAAATACCCCTCAAGAGAATTCAAAGAGGACCTTTGGATCTTTTGGCAATTCAAGCTACGCCCGAGAGCTTTGAATCCTTAGGACCGACAGAGAAGAAAAAGAAGACTTTTGGTTGGATCTCTCTTGTTCGAGCTTCCTTCTAGAGTTAGAAGAGATGATCAAGAAATCTCCATCGCCTCCAACCATCGACGTTAAATCGTTAACGGGGAAAGGACCGATCCCTATAGCTACCTTGAATCCCACAATCTTTTATAAAAAGATAACGACGATCTATAAGACCTCTCTATCTGTTTTTCTTATTTTCTTTTCATTGTAATCAAATCAACAAAAAAGAGAAATTTTGATAATCTGTAATTTTTCTCTAATTCAGTGCAATGGAAAGATCCGCTGTTTTCCCTGAAAACTTTCATATCTCGATGATCTTGATGTGGCTCATGGTATTTTCAAGATTAGATTGGGAGTTGTTATTCATAACAACAGGTGCAGAGGTATGGTGATAGATCCATAATTAAGATCGTGAGATGGTAGATTTGATGTTGTCGGCAAAGATAGTTGGTGGAGGTGTCAAGGAAAACCACGAAAATAAGAAGAAAAAGAAGGAAAAAAATATTTAATGGAGAGAAGCCCACTCCTATGACTAGCATCGACAGTATCACATGGCATGCAGATGGCATGGGAGGCATGCCCGCATGTGCCACAAATGTGCATAGCAGCCGCTAGCAGTAAGCAACGGTGCGTAGGTGCATAGCACATGACGACAGCATGCCTGGGTCGGCGTGGTGGCGGCACAAGGGATTGGTCACCCCAGACTGTTAATTGGAGTGGTGGCTTTGAATGTGTTGTTGTCCTCTTCTTTGGATTGAATAAAATGATTCGTGAGCAGATTAGGGGATTTGATCCTTAACAAATAGAGAAGGTCACAATATTTGATCGTAATAGCATGACTCAATTGAGGAAGGGAACCAATGCGTTCTGGTAGGATCCATATCTTAGTTCATGTCAAAATGAAAATGTGTGTTCGACTATGATTGGGCATGTCGGCTTGTGTTGTCAAGATCGATGAAGCAAGTGCATTATGGTCACTTCGTTTTTTGGCAGAAGTGTCAAGAAGTTTAATCGAGAGTAGAGGTGGGTTATAAGCTTTCAATAGTGATTTTCCAAATCATGTCTTTTATATCATCTATTTGTTTAAGGGTGAACATTAGGAAGCAATGAAAGATACCATCTTGAAGTTCGATAAATGGACTCAAGATGTTTCTATTAATGGATGATAATGCATATGCATGAAGTTCTTAGTTATTGTCTTTCGATGGGATATGCTCTTCACCATCCAATGATACTGTGTCAGTAGTATTCTCTATAGCCATCTTTCGATGGAAGTACCTTGAATCAGCCTTTGAAACAAATTACAAAATTATTTTGGAGAAGGTGGCATGAATACTAGCACTAAAATTGTGCTGGATAAGATTTGAAAATGACGGTCTACAACAGTAGGTGGGATTCCATGTTTCTAATTCGTCCTATGGCTCTTTATTAGTACAATCCAGCATGGTAGGAGCACTGGTTCTAAATAGCCTTAACAGAGCTTAGGAGGAAGGAATGGCAAACCTATAGACTCTCCATTAAGACTCAAAGTCCTAGTGACTCCCATAAGTTACCCGCAGGAAATCTAGTGTACAAAAGTCTAGAGTGAATCGAAGCACAACCGCCTTTGGGACTACTTGTAACTAGTAAATCTGGTGTCAAAATTATAAACGTTACCATTCAATTTGGGACTACTAGTATTATTGGATCTAGTAGTGGAATCAAATTGAAGTGGTTTAGCTTGTATAAGAATATGCAGGAGTAGATATGAAAATTGGCTAGGGTCAGAACGCCATTGATGGGACATGACAGGATTAAATGATGGGATTAAGAAAATGGAAGAAATACAAGGAGAGCGGGTCTCGAATGAAACCTTCGAGCATTGGAAAATGACAAATTAGAGAACTCCTGATCGTGAAATAACTATAAGAACCCGCATCAATGCTAGCCAGCGATAGTCTTCGTACAGATTGGTTCAAGTTTCATTGTAGGGATCTTTGGAGTAGGAAATTTTGTATTAGAGCTATGAGATTGCTATGCAACACCTAAACTTCTGTATATCAAATTTTGATAACTTTTAATATGGCTCCCACACCGACACTAGATAATAGATGCACGACATACAATGACCTACGATAAATTAGACCTATATTTCAGATAATCGACCTATGGTGCACAATGGATACGTTCTGGAACATGATATGTTCTATAATAATTTGAATACATGCACGTGATCCCAATCAGTGCTATCAATTAACTTTTTCTGGCATTTGATTTCCAATTTCTGAATCTGACTACAATGGGCATGTACATCATATTGTAATGATATGATATTCCTGAATAGTCCATATGCATTCTAACAGAAGTAACACATATCAATAAAAAAGTATCAAATAGATAAGAACCACATCTTATGAGCTTTAAGGTGATTGTAATTTTAGGGATCGAGACTTTCACTACAGCGGTTCCTGGTGTGAATTTGAGTTCCTAAATTAGATGATCCACTCCATTATAGAATCTGAATTCTATTATGAGTACCATGTTGTGCGCCAAAATTCAATGCATGAATCTGAGACTAGGTCCTGAATATGTACGGATACTTATATAATGGAACGATCCTAATCTTAAACCCTTATATCAATTTATTCCATATACTGATAGAGGCGAATATTGAGTAAATTGAGTTATATCTTTATTTCTAGTTTTCAGTTTCAAATTTCACATAGAAGGGATCTCTTATTTTTATTATTTTAAATTTTTTTCATAAATTTCTTGAATTGTTCTTGACCAGCTGATTTTTAGGCAAATACCTGATTGAAATAAGCATTTTAAATCTAAATTTCCAATTTAATCTTTGCTCTATCTTAGTTTTATTTTTAGTAGCCCAGCAGGCTTCCTTGACTAACTTTGGATAGGATTTGACCAAAGGGCAACTTGGTAATTAAGATGAAATTCAGGGAATTTTAACATTATAGTATACTCATTTTCCAGCAGCTATTTAACCTCCTAGATAAATTTAGAAAATTATGAAACAAATTAGGCTTATTCCTCTCATGTTTCTCTTTATTTTTTTTAGAGCTCCTACTTGAATTCCTTCTAAAATTTATTCAAATAATTTGCTAAATAATCATCCTTAGAATGGTCTAAAAATCCTCTATATGGCTATATGAAACTTGTTTTTGTGTTTAACCTCTTCAAATGAGTTCTAATACTCTCCACCAATGTGAGAAAATTTTCTCCAACACCTGTCTATGTATTTTAATGTGATTCTTGAGAAATTACTTAACTTTTGAAGGGCAATTGCATACATTTTGGTTCTTTTCTGATTTGGGCTCAATAAGAAAGAATACACTCTCAAATTCTTTAAATATGTTATTTCTTCATGCAATATTCACTTATATGAACCAGATGTATTATTAACTAATTTTTTAGGTTATACATGTATGCTCAAACTTATATTTATCATGAGTTTAATTGCATGTATCATGTCGTGCATACTATATGTGCACATAATGTATCACTTTACATAGCCACATAGCAGTCCATCTTTTAACTGCTATAATTTTTCCATCTTAACTCCTATTGACCACATTCTAGTGCCATTGAAAAGATAATTTACTAATTCATCTAACTAGAACTCACTCTAATTCATCTATTTTCCTAGCTAAAAATGACCAGGAAGTTCCATCATTGTTGGTATACTAGGTCCATGATTCAGCAGCAGTATGTTCATGATAAAATAATCATAACTTTTTCTCTAGAATTCTCATTGAGCTCATTCAAGACTCACTGGAAAGGTAATCGAATTATATAATTTTTTTAAAAAATATTAAACTCTAAATTTATTTTTTTATGGTCAAATCAAACCTGAAATTTCACGTGCTACTATAGCCATTTAAAAGCAGCTGATCCATAGTAAAACAACCATAACTTTTACTTAGAACTCTAATTGAGCTCAATCAAGAATCAATGGAAAGATTATTTAATGAACTAAATGGATAAAAATATTATTCTCTAAATTTAATTTTATCATGATAAAAACTAATCTGGAAATCTCAACCGTTGTACTTAGTCTATAGTTCAGTAGCAGCATGTCCACGAAAAAACCATCATAAATTTTGTTTTAGAACTCAAATTAAACTAATTAAATATTAATTGGAAAGATAATTGAATTTTTCCAAACTATAAAAAAAGTTTAGCTTCCAATTCTATTTTTATCCTAGTCAAGCAGGACCTGGAAATCTGAGTTGTAACAACATAGGCATATATAATATGTTTGTACATACATCTCTTGACTTATGATATGATAAACATATATACATATTTAATTACTCATGTTCTTGCCTGTACATGAGTAGTTCAGACCTGTTATAACTCATGTTTAGACATACATGCCATGTTCGTGCATATAACACTTGACTAGTAATCATATTTACATGCAATTATGTTTAATTAATCATGTTATTACCTGTACATGGAAATTATACATCATGTATGTAAATATGCTATATAACTCTTGTATTTACTAGTATCGTCGTGCGTATCCTTTCGTATTTACATAGCTATTGATATATGAATCTTTATTACATATGTCACATTGGTACTTTGATATTTAGTATATACTACATTATGGGTATGGGAGAAATGAATGGTAGAATAAAATATGTATTATTGGAGTTTCTTGTTCTGTTTGGATACATCCGCCAATCCGTGTACTGGGTCCATCAGTTTTCTCGTATGCTTAGCTGCATGCCATCTGGCTCGTGTAGAGAACGGTACTTGAGGTCATGATCCCGGGTATGTATGGGATATCTAGTATTTTTAGCGGCATGCTAACTGACTCGTATGGAGATTGGTACTTGAGGTCGTGGTGCCAGATATGCATAGTATACTCCTACAATACATGAATACTCCCATAATTTAGTTACAAACTAGTAAGATACAATGTGCATATATTTACTTGATCATGTTACACTATACATACTATGTACTTAATGATTCATATGAATGATCATGTTATATTATGTATACCATATAGCTCATGATTCAAGTTGTGTTATGAATTTTTTTTGTTCCACAATTCATATGTATACACTATTTACATTATCTCCTACTGGCATGCCACATGCATTTTTATATGGTCTCTTTAGTATTGCACGAGCATGGATCTATATTCTTATTTGGGTTTTTACCCTTTGGATTATTACACACCAGATCCAGTAATTATGACTGTGGTGCCTAATGAGGAGGACCGGCCTCTTAGGGATTTGTATTTCCAGAAGCAGACCAAGCGTTAGTAGCCTACCTCTCATAGGATATTTGTCTCTTTTGTGTACATATTATTTTAGCTTATATATGTATATTTATCATGTTTCCTAGTTCTATACGTATTTTCCAGATACCTTTGTATATAATTGGTACTTTTGTTGATCGGTTTTGACACCGTACTTGACTCTATATGAGAAACCTTTTTGTGTACCTAATAATTGTCATTTCCATATACTTAGTTTTGAATATTGCTTTATTCATGCCTGTGATATTGTAGTATATAGTTGCAGACTTTTGGTTTTTATCTTATATTCACTCTTTCATATCTCTTGCCTGTGATCTTATGATGTAACGGCTTCGTGCACTCCGGTATTGAGAGTGTCCTCTGGTGATACCCTATCCATTATTGGGACACAAACTCGGGCCCACCAGTATATGATTTGGAGCATCACATACAATAAGGTGAAATAGCATTATCTTATCTATCATCTTAGTTTCAATAATTTGATATAGTCTCAATATCTAACTAATTCCAAATATCTGACCATTTAAATAACTTTTCAAGTTTCTAATATATGCTTTAGTGAGCTAGTTCTAACATCTGACATGATCCATGTCTGACACATGTTGCATGAAACTGAACTGCACGCACTTGTATATCACAGATTTGTTTCCATAGATGACTCCATTATCTACAAGTTTATTCACGATTAATACTAACAAAACACGTTCGCGATTACTTGTTTATATTCTTTGATAGTACGCTTTCTTTCTCCTTTAAATGTTACTTGCTGAGTTTATTCTCTTGGATTCTGAATCCAATTTAAAAGATGAAGAAAGATAACCTGCCCCATCTGCTCATCGGACAAGAGGAAAGGATGTAAATGGTGGGACATCTATCTATAGATCTTTTGTATTTATCTTCTATTTTCTTTGATCAAAGGCACTACTTTACTTCTTTTGTTCTTTAAATACTTTTCTTTTTGATTAAACACTAATGTTGTATATATTATATGATATATGTACCATCTTTATCCAATTATTCTACTAAATCATGTTTGTAATGAGTAAATTTGGATTCAAATTTTTATTTGTTAAGAAGGTGACTAATAAATGGTTTTATATTTATTTTAGATTTTCATAGTTTATTCACGCTATTCAATTTGAGATCAAATTGTGCTTGGAAAGTTGAAATACTGATGCTCAAATGGGGCGAGTTTGTGTAGTAGCAACAACTTCAAAGTCAAATTTCATATAAATAAAATCCAAAATAGAAAAATTTAACCAGAAATAATTTATAGATCTCTAATTATCTTTCAAACGACTGAAGAATTAGCTTAATCGGAGCCTAAAGGCAAAAGTTATAACCATTACTGATGTGTTGTGCATAAACTAGTTTTCCAAGCTAGAAAATCACTTTTTTTTTACTCATTTTTGGACTCTAATATTGGCCATTGAGATCCTTTGATCATGAAATGCTTATGAGTGAAACTGTCATATTTTGTATCTATTTTGTGTGTTCATAATCCAATTTTGTTGATTAATATGGAAAACTAATGATTTATTCTTCATATTACTTTAATCCTCCACAATGTTGTTCAAATATTTTGTGATATTTTTACAGGGCTTTAGACAAAAAGAAATCGAACAAAAAATGTAAATAAGCATGAACAACAGCTTAGATGAAACCTACCTGGTCTAGCTATTGACAGTTGTCTGGCAGCGCTGCCGATAGCCAACCCAATGTCACTACTGTTAAGGCTATCTAAGAGGGGCTATCGAAGCTACTGTCAAAATTGTTGTCAACAGCTCGTCGATCAAAAATACAGATATGTGGTTTTTGAAGGCAAAAAGAATTTTCTATTATATAGAACTTTTGTATAGGGGGATTAAACCTAATGGAGGATGTATAAATACCTATTGTATTTAGATAAAAAGAATTAGTGAATGAGTGAGAAAAGCGACTAGAGAATTAAATGAGAGATTTTAGAAAGTTTTGAAGTTTTAAGTTTTTGTACTCTCTTATAATTATTTAATAAAAGAGTTCCTTTCAATTATTCGATGATTACGAAAAGTATGAGTGGCTAAAATTTCTCATTTGCTTTGGATGAGTTAATAAACCTATGATGATGATCTGGTATGAGTTATTATTATTATATGCTTAATTTTTTTTATATGATTTTGATTTTTGGTTCCCTAATGATCTTGTTTGGCGTTAAATGTAATTTTTGAGACTATGACGGTTTATAATTTAGTGGTATAGTTGTTACTTAGTTCTTGATATACCATAGACTTTTTAGGCTTAGTGTATACTTAGATCTTGAATCGTTATTTCTATTATTCATAGATCATGGTTAGATATTTCTCAAAAATTCATATGAGAATTATTTAAGGGAACTAGCCAATATCAATATTATAAGTTTTTATAGTTATATGCTTTCAATAATTTATTTTTTTCTATTGCATAAGACAACGTGATTTATATAACTAAAATAAAATAAGCAATAGCTCATCTAGTGAGCGATTAAAATTGAAAACCTGAAAACTGGTCAAGTGTTTAGAGAAAATGAAAAGTTGTAAATAATTCTTGGAATTTCAAAGCACATGGAGGAGTTTCAAGACTTGGTAGATCCTCCACCATAATCTTAAAATGTATAAAATAATAACACAATGTATATTATGTATATTATTATGCTAATATTTTCTGGTTTTTCAGTTTGATACATCATGAGCCGGAGAGTAAGCTAATATCTTAATTTCTCTCAATATTTTTACATTTTCTTAACTAGTTTAATGAGTACATTGAATCACCAGGGACAATGCAAGTTTTAAGTTGGGAGAAGGATGATTAACTTAGGAATTTGTGCACATGACTTTTTAAATTTTTTTTACTTTTAGTTTAGGATTTTCTATAAAAAATTATTTTTTAGGATTTTCAAAATTTTTCCAAGTTTTTCATAATTTTCAAGATTTTTCAATACTTTATCAAAATCTTTTCAAAATTTTACTAATTTTAGTTATGATTACTAATCTTTAGACATAGGAACTAAGTACTGGGTTTTAGTTTAATTATTAACTTAGTTTTAGGAGTGGATTAGAAACGAATAGGAAAACACAAAACATTTACACAATGAGTCATAAAAAGTTGATAACAATAGAAAAACTCGAAACGAAAGCCTATGATATGAAGAAGTAATATTAAAAAATATAATTAAAATATGAGCAAAAAAAAAGAGAAAAAAATAGAAAAAAGCAAAGAGATGAAAAAGTTTCTTATGAGTGTAACTAGAGCTTGAAGCTCAATTGACTCATTTACACAATCACAAGAGTGCATAGGAGTGGATAATCGAGATTTTGATGATAAGATTTAAATATTTATAATAGAATACTAAGAATACTGGAATAATAGTACGACTTTAAGATTGAAATCTTTTTAAGTATCCATGTGCATGCCTAAATTAAGCTTGATATGTAAAGAAATGGAAGAAAAAAAAATTTCTTATTCCTTTTTAGTTTTTAGTTTTTTTAATTTCTTTTATTTTAGACTTATACTTATTTTCTATTTTATTCTTTTTCTTACAACTAAATTTCTTGATATTTGTGGGTAATAGTGCTAAAATTCTCACAAGATAACACTTGTATATATTAGGGCAACTTAAGGGTTTAAGGGCTTGTTACACATACTAAGTACAGTCATGATTCCTACAAAAGTGAGTTATAACTTTATTTCTATTTTTATATTCTTTTGGTAGGATTCTATTTTACTTAGTTTTCTAAGAGACTAACAAAACTTAAGTTGGGGAGTTTGATTACAAATGCCAAGTGTTATGCTTTACATCTATTTTATGCACTTGTAATCCAACTTTAATGATTAATATGGAAAATTAATAATCTATTATTCATATGACTCTAGTCCTCCACTTGATGTTTTCAAGCATTTTGTGATCTTTTTGCAGGATTTTAGATATAAGAAAGTCAAACGGAAAACATAACTAAGCATGAACAGTAGTTCAACTGAACAACAGTTCAACAGACATATACCAAGGTTGGCTGTCAACAGTCACCTGACAATGCTGTCTATATTCAAGCTAATCTCAACACTATAATGGCTATTCGAGATGGATTATCAAAGTAGCTGTCGAAACTTCTATTGACAGCCCGTCGGCCAGAAATGCAAAACATGGATTTTGAAGGCAAAAAGAATTTCCTATGAGATAGAACTACCCTATGGGGGTCTATAAATACCCATTGCATTTCAGAAAAAAATCATGAGCGATTGAGCAAGAAGAGCGATTAGAGAATTAGAAGAGAGATTTTTAGAGAGTTTTGAGATTTTGAGTTTTTTAACGCTCGCATAGCTATTTAACAAAAGAATCTCTTTGAATTATTCGATGGTTATGAAGAGTATTGGCTAAATTTCTCATTGATTTTAGATGAGATAACAAACCCTTGATGATGATCCGGCATGAGTTATTATTTTTTTATGCTTAATTGCTTCTATATGATATTTGATTTTTAATTCCCGAATTGTCTTGTTTTGCATTCAATATGATTTTTCAGACTTTGATGGTTTATAATTAATGTTATAACTACTACTTAGTTTTTGATATACCATAGACTCTTTAAGCATGGTATATTCTTAGATTTTGAATAGTTACTTTTATTATTTATAGATCATGCTTAGAATTATCTTGAAAATTCATATAGAAATTATTTGAGATAATTAATCAAATATCAATATTATAACTTAGTTTAGTTATGTGCTTTCAATGATTTATTTTTTGGTTGTATAAAACACGTGATCTACATAATTTAAATAAAATAAACGATAACTCATCCAGTGGTCAGCCTTGGGGGCATTATTCCATCTAAACTAGTTTAACTCTCTAGTTTGTTTAAAATTTATTTTTAGTATTAATTTCCATCCATCCATATTTTTTCTTTACATTTTTTGTAACCTCTACTATTACGTCTGACACGTCATAAAGTATTGTAAAATTGAGATAATGATCTTGGGTTTACTTTTCGAGTACTACTTTTCAATCTCCTATACTTGGGAATGCACAATACAGGTTGCATCATGAAACTTAAAGATTGTTTATGGTTTTATGACTTTATAAACTCTATAAATAGGAGTAAATGTGTCTCCTTATTTTGTATCTTTCTATCTCAATTTCAGTTTAACATCTCTATTCATTTTCTTTTGAATAAAAATCTTTTTTTCTTTCATTTGTAATTCGCTAATTTATTGGTCAAAATTGGATGATAATCCTCTATTTTTTTAATGATAGTTTTCCTGTGCCTCTTTTAAAATTTATTTCTTATTTATTCCTACAATTAGTAGATTATAGTTTTGCATGCATTCGAAATATTTTATCTTTTATGATATAATTTATATTTTCTTTTGGAGATTTATATTATGATTATAGATATAGTTTATTGATTGAATGCATAGAATTATGATAATATGATCATGAATTAAAATATCTTATTTTTATCTTGTTTCTTATCTAATTTTTGGTTAATTGTAATCTTTGTATATATTTGAAATAGTTTATCTTTTGGGGTATGTTTCGTATTTTTTAAATAGGGAACTAGATTATGAGTCTAGAGAAAGATTACTACTGAGTGTACCAATTATGCTTATCTAAATATGGATAGAAAGACCAAAAAGGTATTTTCTAATGTTTAGACAACCAAACTAAAGAACAAGAAATGCATGTAAAAACTTAACCATTTTCTTTATTGATGTTCTTGCTCTAAAAAAATTGCTCTTTTCCTTACTCTTATCCAGTTGATTCGTGTTATTCAAGACCTAGTTGTTCTTATGGATTCGACTTTGGACATTCCGAGACTATATTCCTTATCGATTTCTTGCACTTGAGAATGCATGATTTAGATACGATCAGTTATTTTTATTTATTGTAGTGTGTCATGTTATGTAATTAGCTTTATGTTTATATAAATGAAATCTTTTGATTTTCTAGCATGTTGTAAAATATTTTGATATAACAGTAGTTACAGTTCGAAGATCTCATGTTTGTGAGTCTAAAATTTCTAAATACCTTATTTTATGGAGTTGAAAAGCAATGCATGATTATGAGTGAAAAATATTATATTTTGTATTTATTTCATGTAGTTGTAATCCTATTTTGATGTTTAATATGAGGAACTAATGAATTACTATGCATATTATTCTTATTCTCTACTTGAATGTTTTATTACTTTAGCGTAGTATTAACTAATCTTTTTGCTGGGTTTTAGATACAAGGAAAACAATTAAAAGGAGTGCACACAAGCACAAAGGTTCAGCAATATAAATTGTCAGGTGCTGTCGACAGTTCCTTGGTAGCGATATCGATAACACCTCATATATCGACACTATAAATTATACCCGAGAAGGGTTGTCGAAGCAGCTGTCGAAGCAACTGTTAATAACGCAATAGACAAAAACACATATATGGCCAGTTTCAAAGTAAAAGGAATTTCTAAGTAGATAAAACTCTTGTTTTAGGTGATTAAATCGTATGGGGGTTATAAATACCTATTGTACTTAAGAAAAAAATATAGAGGCGATATAGACAATTAATAGATTTTTGTTAGGGTTTAGAGAGAGTTTCTGAGAGAGCTTTTGAAAGTTTTTGTGTTCTATCATAGTTACTAATAGAAGAATTTAATCTTATTCTTCGATGGTTATGAAGAGTTGCATGGCTAAATCTCTTATCAGTCTTAGATGAGAAACAAGCCTTTAATGATGATCTGGTATGTGTTTTATTATTTTTACATTTATTTGTTTTATATGATATTTGTAACTATTCGCCATCCAGAATGCTAGATAATCAAGTCATTCAGCAATGTATTCGTGAAAATAAGCTAAGCCTTAATATAATGTTTCTCATTGCCACAATTAGATATACAATAAAATTTTAATAGAAAATAGAACATTTATTCAATGGAAAATTTGGATTATAATGGATAATGACGGAAATAAGAATAAAGAAATAACTAAGGACAAACATAATATTTTAAGAGTAGAAACAATATAAGATAATAATTACAAGCTGAAAAGAAAATAGGATCTGCCTACTATTTTTAGTTACTTCTTGTTAATACTTCAATCTGCTCTATCTAATCTATCTAAAATTTAGGCATGCACACCCAACTTGTCAAATTGTCACCAAAATAAAAGAAATAATGCTAGTATAGAAAGATAAAGAATAAGAATACTTGAAATAAATATGCATGAATAATATGAGTGACGAAGTGCATATGAATGTAAGTATATAATATGAATTAATTTATTAATTAAATACTTGATAATATTTATTCACAGTTAAGCTTTAGCCTACATGTTAACTGATTTAATCTAAGGTGTCATTTATTATTGGAGAATCTAATTGATATTATATCCGTATTTCAATTGTCTCTTGTATAGATCCAGAAAAATGGTCACATACTTGCCTGAGCTGACCTGGACCTTCATAACGGCAATAGTAATTTATGATGTGATTCAACGAATCACCATATACCCATAATGTGTGCAAAAATTAGTTGTATAATTTAATAGCTCAAGCGAAATACAGTATTCACATTCAATTATTATCTCCCCCAATCAAGTTATCAAGATCATGTCAAATCTAGTACAGCACACTTCCAGTCATTATTTGATCTTGATTCAGTTCGAGTTTAGGTATAGTTCAAGTTCATTATATTCTAGTAATTTCTAAAAGAAGTTTTTAATTGTAATATGCTACTAAATTTCAACTACTAATTTCTGGGATCTTCTGACTACATATCACAATGAACACAGCCAAGGAAGAGCAAATAAGTGGGAGGTTTTTCGTGCAAACATGCTTTTTAATTATATAACCACTTTCTATATATCATTGCCAAATAATATTACAATCATCATCACTAAAAATTAGTATTCCAAATTAATTATAAATATACATTAGTCAATGTTATGAAATATATTTCATTTGAATAAAGTTTATGAGATTATTAAATTTTATGTAATTAAATAATATTTAATAATATGAACATACATAAATGGTGGATCCAAAATAATAGAAGCAATGCATGAAAAATTGTGTTCGAAAAGAAATTCACCTTAGCTTGAAAATACATTCGTCGAATAGGTTCTCTTTAAGTTTTTGATTAAAATGAATGTCTCTTGACAAATTTTGAGGGAGAAGATGGAGGTGCTCCATATAAGAGCCTAGATTCCAAATGAACAAATTCAAACCCGAAAAGGATCTTTCTGATTCTCAAAGAATGAGGGGCAAAGTAATTGATCGAGAAAAATCTCTTATTCTTATTTTATTAGATTAGAAGATCGTGATTTGATCCGCATATGTTTCGGAAAAAAGAATAATCTTTCGTTTGATCATAAATGGAAAGTGTTCAATTGGAACATGAAAACGTGAATGAATTGACCTTAGTTACTCTTCGGGGCAGGGTGGAAGAAGGGTTGTTACTTTTCTGATGTTTCCGAACATTTTCAATAAAACCTTCTTGTAGGAGTATTTTAACAATGTTTTTGGTGATATTGGTGGATGCTATTCGAACCGTACATTTTTACTCCTGTTAGCATTTCTCATACAAATTATAATATCAGCAATAACGTCTCTGTCCATGACAAATTCTAATTATTGGTGCTTCTTAATTTTGATATAATCAGCATGTTTTTTATTTTGAATTATTCAATTTTAATTATTAATTAGTAAAAGTATATACGTGAAATACAATCTACTACTTGGTCATTTCTACCAACTAAAGTCTCCATTATGATTCGTTTTATCCAAAGTTTTATATAAAAATACTATTTTTTTGATACCTTATATTATCTCCATTACTAATCTTTTGTTTACCTTGGTGTTCCTAGCTGTTCACAGATTATTTTACTATGTTTAACTCTTTGTATTGCTCTATCCGTAGAGTTTATTGAATGTACAGAAATGGTTATAACAAAGTTTCTGTTATTCATATTAACGTCTACTCTTAGAGGAATGTTTTATGTGATGCTAATGATTTAATAACTCTCTTTGTAACTCTAGAATGTTTTAGCTTATATTCTTACCTATTATCTGGGCTATTTTTGTCGTCTTCGTAAGTTGTTTCTATATCCTTTTTTAGATTTCTTTCTTCTGTTTTTGAGATTTCTTTCAATTTCTTAGTGACAATGGTGACGGCATTCTACCTAAATCGTAGACACAGGTGATAAATAAGAGAATACAAAAATTTTAGTAGTTCTTCCACTTCCAGGATAAACAATATTGATCATGTCCCTGATAATATTGATATAACATCATGCATGAACGGTTCTTCTATCTTGCAGGATTAGGCTAAAGAAATGGAAAAAAATAAGAAGAAAAAAAAAACAAATGGAATGGAATAGACGTACAGGCATCTTTTGTGCATGGCATATGGCTCTATAATACCATTTCTTCCTCAGTTTCGGATTGTCTAGTATTCCACCAATTAATAATATAAGGTTCGAGACATTTTTGAAATGAGAGAGAGTGGTTGCTTCGTCAATATTTATTTATCAATAGGCATTAAGTCGGGCCCGACAGGTTTGGACATTTTTCATCTGACGCTTCATCCGACTCAGTTGACGCCCATTCTAAGTGGTGATCGGTTTATTGGTGTGCTCCCCTTGTTCAAGACCAATACATACCAGGAAGCTGAAAAGCCTATGCAGCCACCAATCCGCCAAAAAGAAACTCAACTAATGGCTCTGCAAGACCTGCCTGGGTATTAAAAAAGGCCAAGGCTTCCTCGATTTGGTTCATGCCCTTCCCTACAAGAAGCGTCGAGCTCTTTTTTGGTTGACCTATTCGGGAATCTCCGGATCTATACTTATTTTCAACTCCTCGAAATATTTCGTCGCTTGCTATGCCCTTCTTCATCTCTGGGTACCTAGGTATTCACCTTAAGCCTTTCTTCATTAGAACCTCACCATTAATGTCATTAATGTTAAGGCTATGCCATTCTAAGGTGCTGCTAAATAGAAGGATCTTATCAACGTCCATGAATGAGAAATCATTGATTGAATTGTCGAATTAGAAAAAATGGATGTTATCATAGTATTAGCTAAGTTCACAGGCTAGAAATAAGCAAACTTGAACTGCTGACATCATCCGCTGGGTTACGGGTACTGGTGGGTATTTTATCAGAGGTTTCTATCAATCTACCCCTGTGTGATTCATGTTTTCCCATGTAACACCTCATGCATAGGCTTGACTTTTCTCACACCGACGGCTGCCCTGAAATTTTGTTTTGACAAATTTATCCCGACGTCACCAGAGGAATCCCTATCTTATCTCCTTTGTCCACAAGAAGAAGAAGATCTCTTTCAAACTTGTCCATTACAGACGTTGGGCACCCATCTCTCTGAAAACGTATACATGGGGAGGGATTGAAGAAGAAACTTTAGTAGGACCTGAACAGGAGAGGGTTTCCCCATTGAGATTCTTCATGGGGGCTACAGTTTGAGACAGGTGTCTCGTCAAAGCCTATCTTTTCACCCTAGTCATGGAAATATTTAGCTGGAAGTTGGAAAGAGAAGTAAACAACAACCTGATCACCCATTCGATGAAGATTTAAGAAACATAAATAGTTACGACATATTACTACAAAATGTTCTATTTGAAGATGTTCCATTTTTTCATACAAATGTGTTCGCTCAAGAAAGATTCTAGAAGATGTTAATTGTAAATAAGAAGATTGTTTACGAATAAAAACATTCCTATAGAATCTATCACTAAAATACCCCTACAAGGGGAGAGGGCTAAGCGGAGCGAAACGGGTCCCAGACTTTTGGAGCAAAACTGAACGTACCATACCAAATAGATTTTGAAAAGTTTTACCGATTTGAACGGAAAGAAGAAAAGAGACCTGAAAAAGGCCAAAAGTATTCCTTTAAGGGGTGATTTGTCATTTGAAGGGAAGTAGACTGCTTAAGAATTTCACATTTCAATTTTACTGTAAATAAGTCATTCAGAAAGTCAAAAGAAAACTGAAAGTTTGATCCTTACTAGAAACTCGAGTAAGGAACAGTTCTTTGTAGGGTTTTCTTTTTTTTCTCTCAAACGAAGTAAAAAAAATAAAGAAGGGAGTTCCCTTGTCTTTTCCTAGAATTTTTATTCTACTTATCAATTCATTGTTCGAGTTGTATTTTTTTTTTTCATTGGTATGAACCCAGTAATTATACAAGTCTTCATGGGATAGCTTTTCTGTCATGTACAAAGAAATTTTTCGTCTATCATTTCTGAAAAAGTTGATAACCTTGGTGGATATGTAAAACATCTTATTTGTTTTCCATTACTTGGGCATATATAAAAAAATATTGTGAAATTTCATTCCATATAGCATTTTCAAATCGATCATTTTTTATATATCTATACGGTCGACTCCATCGTTTATAATTGAAAAGAAAAGTTATAATAGGTTTTTCAAATCAAAAAGAATATTTTTCATTTTTCTCTTCTTGCTCTAGCGAGAGGTGCTTCAACAGCAGTAGTTGCCAGTGGGGCGTCTAAGGCAAGGCAGTGTGCATCCAGGTAGTAGAGAAGACTTGCAAGGTGTCTCCTTCCGTGGTCGGTGATGGTCTGGTGATCGACGACGTCTTGGCTATTGGCAATTGGTAGCGCTTCAGCAATTTGCAGGCCTCTGGCGTCTGGTGGAGGGAATCAGGAAAGAGGTGTGGAAGAGAGTTGGCTCGTAAGAAGAGTTTTATGATGTAACTACAAGGAAATTTTATGAGGTTTGAGCAGTTTAAATAGGTTGTAGGGGAGAGATTTGGGGAGTATATACGGGAATTTAAATGGAGTAAATTAGATATAAATTCTGATTTGACGGACAAGACTTTTGCGTATTTTGCGATGCATGGGTACTAAAGGGGAGGAATTTAAAAAGAAAATTAATATGTACTTATGGTCAAATAACAACTGATGGGGAAGGAATTAAGGCATGAGAGGAAAGAGAGATAAATTAGGAAAAGCATAATTAGTTTTTTTTTATTTATAGTATGGTGATTTCTTTTATTATTGGTTTAGATGTAGTCAATGTGAGAGTTGGTCTTTGGTTCGAGTCATGGCTTAACCATTTTTATTTTTCTTGCATAAAAATATATTTTTGGGTTATGGGCCAAGACAATCGGTTTGGGCTTAATAGATAATAATAATAAATAGTTCTTTTAAATAAATCATGGTGTTTAGTAAAAATAATACTTTATGACTATAAAATAATAATAAAGTTAATTCATTTTGAAATTTTATTTTAAAATAAATATATTAGAAAAAATATCAACAAATAAATATTATATCGGGTTAGGGTAGTTACTTCAATAATGTATGAAAAGTTAAATTAAAACACTTGACATGTAGACTAAAGAATAATTGTAAGTCCAATAACTATTGACAAGTGTTTGGTTAATAAATAAATTGCCGTGTTATATTTATTTCCATATATATCAATATTTTCTTACCTTACAAATGCATGACTATTTTAGTTTAATCTTTTTATATTTTATACTATTATTATTTTTTGTCACAATCTAACGATGTGGGTGTGCATATTCAGATTTTGAGTATATCCGGTGGAGCAAATCGAATATCTGAGGTATTATATTGAGTAGCAAAACCAGTAGGCGACCTTTGATATTTCAAATTCTTCTGCGCTTGAGAAGAGTTTTTTATCCTCAGTTATTTCTCTATTTATTTTCTTCACTATCTATTGTAATCTACTTGTCCATTGAATAAAAGTTTCAATTCTAAATATTATTGTGATATGTTGCAATGAATGATATTGTACTGATGTTTAGAGTATTTTAACGAGTACGCTGTCGAATGACTCAACTATCTAGCATTTCGGATGGCGAGGCATTACTATATTGATTTTGATTCCAGATTTATCTTGTTTGGCGCTAACATATAATTTTTGAGAAATTGATGGTTTATTTTTTTATAATATAGTTATTGCTTAATTTTTGATATATCATTAATTTTTTAGGCATGGTATATGATAAGACTTTAAATAATTATTTTTATTATCCATAGAACATGCTTTGATTTATTTGAAAATTCATATTGGAATTAACTGAGGGAATCAACTAATTTCAATATTATAATTTTTTTTAATCTTGTGCTTTTAAAGAAATATTTGACAGTTTTATAAGACACATGATCAATCAATAACTCATATGGTGATTTAATCTTGGGGGTATTCACTCATCTGAGCCGATATGTCTCTAGTTTATTTTAATTAATTGAAATCCATCCAACCAAACTTATTCTCTACTTTCTTATTTATTTTTCGTAACCTACAACATAAGTGTCACACATAACACATGGTATTGTATTCTTGAGAGAACAATCTTGGATATTCTTCCCAAGTATTGCTTTTCGATTACCTACACTTGGGAGTGCACAATTTAGGGTTGCAATAAGTTTTTAGCGTCATTGTCAGGATCTGTACTACTGCATTATACATTTCAGTGTAGGTTATAGTTAAAACGCTATTTAACTAGTGTAATTTTGAATTTGCATGGCTAGTTGGTGACAAGTAATAAATGGTAGACTCGCTTGTCATATGCAGATTTACAACAACTTCTAATTTATCCATCACTTGGTAGCATGAGCAACAATAATCAAAACGCAATGAATAACGACAATAATAACAGTGGATTTGGGAGTCAAAATATGAACGATGATCATAGTCAGCATGGTTTCAATAGAAGGTCCCTACGCGATTACTTATGACTCGACATGATACCAACCCTCCTGCATTATTTTCCCTCTGAATATAGGGCACTCTGTAATTAAATATGGAGTCATGCAACTTTTAACTAAGTTTCATAGGTGGATAAGGAGAGCCCTTATTTACATCTTCATAAATTTAAAGAATTTTGCGCTACTATCAATCTATAAAATATTAGTGCAGAACTGTTAAAACTTAAGCTCTTCTCATTTTTCCTAATGGATAAGAATAAAACATAGCTACACTCCTTCAGGCCAAATTCAATTGGATGATGAGATGAGTTGCAAAAAGAATTCCTTAGAAAAAAATTTCCTTCGCATTGAGCCAATTATTTGCGTAAGCAAATTGTTACCTTTAACTAAAAGGATAACAAAACTTTCTTGATTATTGGGATAGATTTAAAGGTTTGTTTCTCTTATGTCCACACCATGGCTTTGATATGAAGATCTGTTTGTATCTTCTATTAAGAATTAAACACTATAACCCATCAATTTATTGACACTATGTGTAATAGTGAGGTTTTTAGCAGCATAAACTACCAGGGCGCTAACTCATCTAGTGCTATGCCTTGCATGTCCCAAGCCAGGATAAAAGAGGAGAGTTGTGGTAGGCTAGTGAAAGCCAATGTAAAACATTGTTACATATTATGACATAAGCCAAAATACGAATTTCTTTGGGGCGTTCCCTACTGAGCGACGCACTACATCGGAGCCCGAATTTAGTAAAAAATATGTGAGAGTTGCTAGTCGTCACCTAAAAGTAACGCGCCACGTCGGGGCCCTGATGTGGTGTCAAATATAAGAAGGTTTTTACATCTTAATGAGTGGGTGGGGGTAAAGAAGTTAGCTCATAAACATAAATTTCTATTGGCATCATGAAATATAGGTTCTCTTATAGGTATATTAGTAGAGTTAGTTAATTTTATAATTAGAAGGAGGGTTAATATTTTGTGCGTGCAGGAGACTAAGTGGGTAGGTGAGAAAGCTAAAGTCATAGAGCCTTGGGGTTATAAAATTTGGTATATGGGTAGAGATAGAAATCATAATGGGAAAGGTATGATTACATATAAGCAATTACTCAGGGATGTAATAGAGGTTAGAAGAAAGAGTGATAGAATTTTTTTAGTTAAACTTATTTTAGATGGAAAGATTTTAATGTCATTAGCACCTATGCTACACAAGTAGGACTTGATGAATCCAGTAAATATCAATTTTGGGAGGATCTAGATGAGACAATATAAGGAATACCCACTAGAAAAAAACTATTTATTGATAGTGATCTCAATGGGCATGTAGGAACTAGTCGTAATGGGTTTGATAGTGTACGTGGAGAATTTGATTTTGAAGAAAGAAATGAAGCAGGTAACTCAATTCTAGATTTTGCTTTGTCTTATTATTTAATTTTAGCGAATACTTAGTTTAAAAAGAGAGTTTCTCACTTAGCTACTTTTAAAAGTGGATCAAATGCAAGCCAAATAAAAAAAATTTTAAGTAGGAGGGCAGATAGAGCTAGTTGTATCGATTGTAAGGTAGTGTCAGGTGAGAGTGTAGTTACCCAATATAGACTCTTAGTTTTACATATCCAGATTAGACAGAAACTTACAAAGATTATAAGTTAGATCCTAAGATTAAGTGGTGGCGATTAGAAGGTAATCAAAAGGTTTTTGCAGACAGAGCAGTATAAGAAGCAGATTGGAGGGACTATGATGATCCTAATGTAATATGAATTAAAATGGCTAGCTGCATTAAAAGGATAGCTAAAGATATATTTGGTGAGTTAAGGGGCGGTGCTCCACCATGTAAGGATACATCATGGTGGAATGAAGAAGTTAAAATGCTATTAAGATCAAGCGAGATCTCTATAGTGATTTGAATAATAATAATAATAATAATAATGGAATAAGTTTTGAGACGTATAAACTAGCAAATGAGAAGGCTAAGAAAACTGTTCAGGATGCAAAAACTAAATTATATAAACAAATGTATAAGATGTTGGATAATAAAGAGACAGAAAAAGATACATATAGAATTGCTCGAATAAGAGAGAGAAAGTCTAAAAACTTATGTACTGTAAAGTATAATAAAGATGAGGATCAGACGGTTCTAGTTCAAGACGAAAAGATTAAAGAAAGATGGAAAAATTATTTTGATAGATTATATAATGGTAGTTTTACTCAAGATTTGGAAAATCTTACTATTCAATATGAGGATATGAATCGTAGTTTTATGCGCAGAATTAAAGAGGCTGAAGCAAAAGAGTCTTTGAAGATGATGAAATCAAGAAAAGCTGTTGGTCCAGATGAGATTTTATAGAGGTATGGAGATATTTAGGAGGGATTGGTGTGAGTTAGCAAACAGATCTTTTTAACAAGATTTGACAAAGTAAGAAAATGCCAAATGAATGAAGGAAGAATACCCTAATATCTCTGTATAAGAATAAGAGCGACATTCAGAGTTGTTCTAACTATCGGGGAATAAAACTCATATGTCATACCATGAAGTTTTGGGAAAGGGTAATTGAATATAGATTGTGACAAACTGTTAAAATATCAGAGAACCAGTTTGAATTTATGCCAGGATGATCGACGACAGAAACTATTTATTTACTTCGTCAACTTATAAAGCGATTCCGAGAGAGAAATAGAAATTTGCATATGGTATTTATTGATTTAGAGAAAGCTTATGATAAGGTTCCACAAGAGTTACTTTGGTGGACACTGATAAAGAAAAGAGTTGCTATCAAGTATATCGATATAATTAAGGATATGTATGATGGAGTTGACCAATGCCAGAAGATGTGATGGTTTAACAAGTGATTTTTCTATCACAATTGGATTGCTTCAGAGATCTGCATTGAGCCAATTCTTATTTGCTATCGTGATGGATGAGCTTACTAAAACCATTCAGGATGAGATACCTTGGTTTATGCTATTTGCTGATGATATTATCTTAGTTGATGAGACAAGAGCAGGGCTAAATGCCAAGTTAGAGTTATGGAGGCATGCATTAGAATATAGAGATTTTAGATTGAGTAGGTCTAAAACAGAGTATATGGAGTGTAAATTTAGCAAACGACGGACCATAGAGTATAATGCCGTAAAACTAGATAGGTAAGAGATACAAATGAATGGTCAGTTTAGATATTTGGGTTCTATATTAGAATGGTAGAGAGATCGATAATGATGTTAACCATAGGATATAAGCTAGCTGGTTGAAATAGAGGAGTGCAACGGGAGTTTTATGCGATCGTAATATTCCGTTAAGATTAAAAGGAAAATTTTATAGGACTACTATTAGGCCAGCTTTATTATATTGCATGGAATGTTGGGCTATAAAAAAACGTCATTCACAGAAGATAAGTGTAGCAGAGATGCGCATGCTCCGTTGGATGTGCGACAACACTAGGACAGATAAAGTGAGAAATAAAGATATTTGTGCTAAAGTAGGTGTAGCTCCTATCGATGAGAAGATGCAAGAAAATCGCTTACGATGGTTTGGTCATGTGCAATGTACGACACAAGTACACCGGTTCGAAGAGTAGAGTTTATCAATGTAGGACAAGTTAAAAGAATGAAAGAAAGACCGGAAGAAATATGGATGAAGGTGATACGCAAAGATATGGAGTCTAGAGGTTTAAATAAGGAGATATTACTTGATAGAAATTAATAGAGAAGGAATATCAAAGTGATCGATCTGACGTGATTCTTTTTTTAGTTCATGTAGCCTACCCCAAATACTTGGGATAAAAGGCTTAGTTGTTGTTGTTGTTGTTGAAACTACCAGGGCACTGTCGATAGTTCCTTGGTAAAGCTGCCGATAATTCATATATCAACATTGTAAATTCTATCCGAAAAGGACTTTTGAAGCAGCTGTTAGGGCTATTGTTGACATCCCATTGGACATAAACACAAATATGGCCAGTTTCAATGTTAAAAGAACTTCCATGTAGATAAAACTCTTGTTTTCTTATATAGTTGCATATTTAGGCGAGGTGATTGCTTAGACTTTAAATAAGTATTTCTATCATTCGTAGATCATGCTTAAATTTATCTCGTAAATTCATATAGAAATTAATTGGGCGAATTAGTTAATTTCAATATTATAATTTTCTTTAATCTTATATTTTTAAAGAAATATTTTCTAGTTACATAAGATTGTGTGATCTATATAACTGAGATAATAATATAATAACTCATCCAATGATTCAATCTTGGGAGCGTTTACTTATCTAAGTAGACAAATCTTGCTAGTTTATTTTATTTAATTAAAATTCATCTAACTAATCTTTTTTGTATTTTTATATTGTTTTTATTACTTATAGCACAAGTATCAGATACAGCACACAGTATTATATTTTTGAGAGAACGATTTTGAATTTTCTTTCTGAGTACTACTTGTCAATATTTTGGACTTGGGAGTGCACAATTCAGATCACATCAACATGTTATAGGAGTGGTACAAGATTCCAAGTTTAGGTGGAAAATTATCAACTTTAGGAGGAACAAAGAGTCTACTTGAAGTAGAGCAGGGGATCATAGATATGGATAAATTTTTGAAAGTGATAAGAATCCCAAGAGAAAACTAACTGGAAGTTGTACGCATCCATTGACACCTATTGAAAGATATAGTTGGACATGATGGCTAGTAGATGAGGCGAGGCATAAGGATTCTTTCACTTGGGAATGGTTCGTCCGGGTATTCAAGGCGAGATTTTTTTACACCATTGCTTGTCAAGATAATCAAAGGAGATTCATGAATTTATAGCAGAGAGACAGGAGGGTTGACGCCTACATGATAGAGTGCATGAGGCTTAGTAGATTCGCTCCCATACTAGTGGCCAACGTAGAAGACTGAGCCCACCTGTTTAAGTAAGGATTAAGACATAGTATCAAGGAATGTCTGGCAACACTATCCTACATGAAGTATTCATTAGTGTTCGAGATGGCATGTCAACAAGAGCAAGTGTCGAGGGAGGTGGAGCCAACAGCAAGTAAGGAATAACTCCACCAGGGAGCAAGTCTTACAATCGAAGAGAGTGGAGATTCTTTAGTGACTGGCAGGTGTTGCCACACTGAGGTACAGTGATGTGCAAACTGCAAGGTGTTGAAACATGTCAAGATGGATTATAGAGGGGCTAAGTTAGTATATCACTAGTATTTTTCTTAGATTTTTTGGAGTCACCAAAATCTATAAAACTGGATAATTCGATTTAATTTTTTGCTTTCCCTCATTTCCCCTCGCTCCCCCACTCTTGCCATTTCCTCTTGTCCTAATGAATTAAAAGGGTGACATTGAAGCTAGGTGAACTTTGATAATAACATAATTAAGAGATATGGAAACATATATAAAACCAAATCATGTTTCCCATGGTGAAATGACTATAACAATCTTAGTTCATCCCTATATAAAATCCTTCCTTCATATTCAATTAGTTGAAGGCATCACGGAGGCTTAGATTTGAAGGCTAGAGCAAATTTGGAATGAAAAACCTTTGTAAATAATAGTACTTCCTGCTTACTTCTCGTTTGGTCTTCTGATCTGCTTATCTACTGTTAGGACATTCATATTTAGACCATAAAATTATATTCTGTAAATAATTCTGGTGCTATGGAACAAAATTTGGGGCATTAAAAGCTATCAGACAGCCATATAGTGATCTTAGTCGCTGCTTAGGGTCTATTGATGTCTGATGCTAATGAATTTTACTATGTATGCTTGATTGAGATGTAGAATAATTTATTGTGTTTATATTGGTATATTATTTTTTGTATGCTGATGGACCCTAGAGTAATTGAAAGTATACTTAATTTTGATATGAAACTAGCTCCTCAATTAGGGTTTTGTTGCTAGGTTACCTCTATATATTCCTCGATTAATGATCTAAGAATGGAATGTCGGTCCCAGTATGAGAGTAAGAGTTGTTAGTTGTTCATATATGAGTATAGTCCCACATCGGATAGGACAAAAAAAGTGTATGTGTTTAAATACAAAGTTGGGGTCTTACAGTTTAAGTTTTTAGGTCAGACTGGTTCTCAGCTTTATGTTTAGACCCATCATGCTCCCCGTTGGACCCGACGTTTCTCTCCAACAATTGGTATCAGAGCTCAGATTTGGACCAAATTGTCGTCGGATCAATGGTCCAGGTTATGGTATAAGGGGGAGTAAAGTCGATGTTTGAAGCCTGAACTGGTTGAGTTAACTTTGGGTTTGATTTTCCATGTGTCGGCTCTCCACGTGAATGGTTGCCAAAATTAAGTTGGTCAGGTTAAGTTTGGCTTTGCTTTCCCACGTGCCTGCCTCCACGTGGATGGTTACCAAAATTAAGTTGGTATACTCAAAATGAAGGGAGAGATTGTTAGTGTTCATATATGAGTATAGTCCCACATCAGATAGGATAAAGAAAGTCTATGTGTTTAAATACAAAGTTGGAGCCTTTACCTAACAGCTTAAGTTTTTGAGTTAGACTGGTTCTCAGCTTTGTATTTGACCTATCATGCTCCCGGTTGGACCTGACGTTCTCCCCAACAAGAGTGTTGCTAAATTTAGTGGAAGTCAGAGATAATAGAACTACTAGTGGTCTTGACCGCCATGTACTAATGCCAATAAACTTGGCTCCGAATATTGGTTTGTCGTATAGAGTTATATTCCATAGTTTATTTGATTCATTGCCGGATGATGATCAGCATATATATTTAGAAAGAGTATTATTTCAGTGTCGAACTCAATTTTCTAAATTGGAGTTTTAAGTTACATACTTTTGTATACACCATATTCACAATCAGATATCTTATAATATTCTATAGTTAGGTTAGTGTGGTAATTCCAGTAAGCTGATGAATCCTAAGATAAGCTGAAATCATGTTTATTTCTCATATTGAATTGATTCCTAAACTAGGATTTTATTCTAGAATCATTTTTAGTTGGTATATTTGGGAAATAATGATGCAATTGAGATAAATGATTTAATAAACCAATATGGACATTGACTTGGGATCATTTAAGGTCAAAGGATCACCAGCTAGGGGCAAGGACTGCCGGCAAGAGGTCCAGTAACTTTTGATACTAATGAATTTTATTAAAGAACTCAATTTTGTACATTTATTCTATTAGCATTTTTAGCTTATTTTTAATTCCTACTGTATTTTGATTAGTTGAAGGTAGGGTTTGGAAATTATAGGTCTCGATAATCGATTTTTGAAAACAGATTGTGGTTAATGGGTAGAGCCTATTATGAGGATCTGAAACCAAAAATGAAAGAAGAATTGAGAACTTGGATGAATATTATGATGACCGTGGAATCATAGTAACTATCAAGCATTGGGACCCTGTAGGTAGTAGCTAAAAATGATAGACAACGGTGACCTTTGTATGGGGTTGTATCCAACAAAGAATGCTAGACATTCAGGGAGGAACAAATGAGAAGAATAACATTGGCTTACAACGAATGCTAGGTAAGCTGCTTTCAAAAATGAAAGCCCAATAAAGGGATCAGCCCCAGTGCATCTTCAAGTGCGGAAGGAAAGTACTCAGGCACCCTGAATTCATCGCGTTGGAAACTATCATTTTGTGCCTTTTAGGCAGCGTGGGTTCATCCACTAGTAGAAACAGACAAAGAAGGCAAGGGAAGGATAAAAAGACGTCTGTGCGTAATAGATGTAGCTGTGAACTCAAATAAATTTCATTCAACGGGAGGAAACGAGCTAAACCCAATATGTGACAATCTCCATAATGGACTCATTGATCATCCATTGATTTAGATTTTAGTGTAGGGATTTGAAGTGGGATAGTTTATTTTTTGGGTATAGAGAGTTCCTATATTAGTTTTGGATGAGATTGCTATGCAATACCTAATAAGCTTTAACGTCACGTGACTGTGGCACTACACTAGATAACCAGATGCATCATAGATGATAACCTTTGACTAATTATAGTTGAATTTTTTATAGCAGTCCTGTGATGCAAGATAACATTGTTATTCGAAAACATAATCTGTTCTACAATAATATGAACATATGCACATGATCCAAATCAATCTGCCAATTAACTTCTTACTTTCGACTTCCAATTTATAGATTCGACAACAATGGACACATACATCGTATCATAATGATATGATATTCTTAAATAGTCTATGTATCTTCTGACACAAATAATAAGTAGTTAATAAGAAAACTATCTATGGATATCCATATAATGTGAGGTTTTAGATGATTACAAGGTAGGGTTTGAGAGTTCCACTGCAGCGATTCCTAGTGTGAATTCAAGTTTCCAAAATGGAGCATCCGTTCCAATATGGGATTTGAATTTTTTTCTTAGTCTCTCATGGTGTGTCAAGATTTAATGCCATGAATTTGAGGCCAAGTCCTAGATTTTTACAGGCAATTACATAATAAGAAGAAATAACACTATCTTATCCATCATCTCAGTTTCAGGATATAGTCTCAATATCTACCAGTTCCAATTATCTATTCAATTTAATAATTTGTTAACTTCCTAATTTCTGACTTTAGTAAACTAGTTCTGACATCTAATATGCAGGTAACTGAGCTTCATGCAACTGCATGTTGCAAATTCGTTTCAAAGGATGGTTCCACAGTTTACGAGATTATTTATATTATCCAAGATCTGTGTTATCATGATCGAAACTGACACAATATGTTCACGATTACTATTCTGAGTACTTAGAAAGTACACTTTCTTTCTCTTTTATATGTTATTTACTTGGTTTAATCTCTTCAGCTCTGAAAGATTGGGAAGGAGTGTCTGTCTCGTCTAAAACCTGTACTTTATCGAGCAAGCCGAAATGATGTAGATGGTGAGACCTCTATCTGTAGATCATTTGTACTTATTTGATATATTTTCTATTGTTTACTTCCTTTACTCTTTTGATTCTTTTGCTATATATATTCAGAGCAGTGTATGGTGTTATGTAATCCACTTCATGTTTATATAAATGAAATCCTTTTTGTTTTTGGCATATTGTATAACAATCTGTTGTGGCAGTATTTAATATTATTTCAAGATTTTGTGGCAATGAGGTCTAAAAATTTTGAACTCTCTGTTTTTCATAAGTAGCAAAAGAGCGGGGCATTACATCAACCATAAGATATATCAATATATATAGTTTTATATCTTTTCATATGTAGAAGTATAACTAGGGCTTAATTAAAATTCAAATCTATATCCAAGGATAGTTTAAATCAAGGCTTAACTATGGATTCTAAAACCAAGACAGGACTGACTCCAAGCTTAATTGTAATACAAATTCTGAACCCAAAATCATGTAAGCTTTAAACTAGATTAATTGCTAGTCTACTTCTTGGCTAATTATTGCCGACTTCCTTTTATGTAGATGTCTTGATATCATTTGTAATGACCCAGAATTAGAAAGTTCAAAATAATAACAATAATAATAATAATAATAATAATAATAATAATAATAATAAAATAAGATATTTACCAAACCAATCTGATTTTCTCTTAACTTATAATTATTTAATTCTAACTAACTAGATAATAATAGATTTAGTAGGTTGAGATTTGATATTTTGTTTAGATTTGATAGATTGGGTAGGCTAGATTTGATCCTAGGGTAATCATAATAAAAATAAATAAGGATAATAAAATAAATGATAATAATAAGAAGGGATAGCAGGAAGAACTTTTCCTGTCAAACGCAGAAAGAGAGAGAGAGAGAGAAGAAGAAGAAGAGGATCTCACAGTAAATTTTCGAAGCGGGCATTCTTGAGGCAAGTACAAATCCCACGTTATGTTTGCGCTTTAATTTATATATAAAAAAAAAGAATAATATTTGTTATGTCGTGTCATTGCTCTTTAATTCTTTAACTGTAATTTTTATGTCGTATCACATACCATTTTAAATTTTATTTTTGCCAATTTTTATGTCGTATCACATATCATTTTAAATTTTATTTTTGCCTTCGTTGTATGTATTTGGTAACCCTCTGATCTCTCTAGTATGATTCATTGAACAAATCAACTTATTCTTAATTCGTATTCTTTATACTAGGATCTTTCAACTTTTATTTCACACACTTATCTTGTAAATGTTCACTCTCTTGTATCAGTATGTAACTTAGTTTATAATCATAAACCATTAGTAAGATATATTTATATTCAGATCATGTGGTATGTTTAAGAATATATATAAAAAAAAAAATTAGCTATAGAAGATAGGGTTATTAGAGATCATGTTATGGCCAATGTTTTGATTTTGAAACATCTTGAGTTGCTGACCAGATGTAAATTTAGGATAATAGAGATTCTGTTAATATGGGGACACTGTAGAATTAGGATAACTAAACAAATTATCAAGACAAGGGTTGCTTGTATAGGTTGACTATAAAGTAAAACAAAATAAAAATAAAATAAAAATAAAATAAAATGCTATTACTAGATTTGATGTTGTATAAAAAAAAAAAGGATACAAAAAAAAAGGGGTGAGGAAGTTCTGTCCAGTAAACAGGACTGCAGTACTGTTCAGTGAACAGGACCGCAGTACTGTTCACTGAACAGAACCACAGTTTTGTTGGAGAAAAAAAAATGCCCTGCAAAAGCTGCCTGTAATTCCTCATTACCATTCCTTTCTCCAAGACTTTAGCTCTATTTCTAACCATAGATATTATAACACATAAATGCTCAATGCCATGTTATGTACAGTGGATTTGTACCAGACAACATTACAATTTGGTTTTAAAAAAAAAAAAGAAAAAAAAAAGAAAAATTAGGTTCTGTTCACTGAACAGAAGTTCTGTTCAGTGAACAGTAAACAAAAAAAAAGATAAATAAATAAATAAATAATTAAATAAATAGAGACTAAGAACACCAGTCAAGAATATTGATGCTGAAAACTGAACATATAACCTCTCAGTTTATCATTACAAACTTAGAATAGATTTCATAATGTAGATTATCTTACCGATTAACTAATGTGACAGTGTGGTTGTATCTTTTTCAGCAGAATCAATCACTGCATGCTAGATACTATTTAATTTTGTTCATAATTTTTGTATATCATATTATATATTCACTAGATATTAATGTAATAAGAAATGAAATGAGAAACCTACTGTATTAAATATAAATTTGATCATAAGGAAAATAGACAGAATATCCCTTTGACCTTATGCAATGAATATAAGAAATGCTATGAAATTATTACAAATACCAAATCTATTGCATTAAATATGAACCTAGTCTCACTTGATATACTGAAAATTAATATAGGCACATTAGTACATATTAACATGTTATAGTTGTTTCCCGCGATAATAAATTAAAAATTGCTTTTGATTATCCCATAATGATCTTGCGACCAGTTAGCTTTCAATACCCAAATAAAAGGGTCATCCATATGATAAATTTTATTTAGTACATGTATGAACTGTTGACAACCTCATAGTTAAATAAAAATATAATTTCTGCTACATATCATTTTAAAATCATAAAAAAAAAATGAATTCATGGGGTGATGGGGGAACTTGATGAAAGAGTTGTACACATATTTTAGAAGTGTTACATTCTTGAGGTTGTACAACCGAACATAGGAACCTAACCATGGAGGTTCTGGGTGATTACTGAATCACCATCAGTATATAGGGCTACGTGCTTAGAGCTTAGGCTCATCAGAGTTCATGTTCATTAGTACCTAGCAGTATGTCCTAGGGCAGTACCAGGAATCATGGCCGTGGTCCCAGATATGCACTTGATACTTGTAAAACATGTGTCACACTACTTCTGACAGTTCCAATTAAATAAGCAAAAATAACAATAACATAGTATACATGTTCATTTGTTATATTGGTCTCTGTTACAAGATTATTCATGACATGTGTAAATAGATGTACTTCCTGACTATTATCATGTTCAAAATATCTATAGTTAGATTCATGTTCTGTTTCATTCTAAAGACTTGCACTCCATCAATCTTATTATGACTTTTAGTATTTTTTATTAGTTTCATGCTTTGCTAATACATGTAAATATATTTATATACATAGCGTGTCTGTATATTATTATGTTCCTCTTGTAGTACTTACTAGGTCGATCTAATGACCCTGGTTTGGCACGCTCAGATAATTTACAGGATACTGAAGGAGAGGATCCACCACAGCTGGAGCAGCATTTCATAGAGTTAGCAGACAGTAGGTTGTGATTTTATTTTTATGGCATCATTTAGAAGATCCTTTATTTCAATTCTTTCACCATTTTCCTTCTACTTTGGTTTGTTGTTTCCAAATCTCAAATTTGAACTTGTAATAAGTGCTACCCTTCTTTGGATCTTTATCGGTCTATTTAATATTTTGTTGAAATAAAGAGAGTTTGTTTATTGTCTTCCTATTTTTCTCTCAATGCATATATTTGTGGTTTAGTGGCAGTAATATTCAGTTTTATTAAAAGTATTTTAGGCTTGACGTATTTATTTATAATACGTCGCCGAACGCTACCCGCATCTTGGGTGCGGGGCGTTACAGTTAGTATCAGAGCCCGGTTCGACGCTCACTTCAAGTTAAAAACCTTAAACTAGGATTACTGCCACAAATACATATGTATGAAATACAATTATCATTGATTCTTATTCCTGTCTGGTTTTCCGATTCCTTATATTTTACCATCTCGTCAACCGATTTAATTTAAATCCTTCGCCTTTCAGAGAAATGGCCAGCCGTCGCATCACTCCCTCCTGCATTTCTTCACAAGCTGAAGATCCCAACATGATGGAGCTGCTTAAGGGACTTATTGAGAATCAACAACAACAAACTGAGATATTGCGACAGGAGTTAGTAGCTTCTAGACAGAAGACGGGCAGTGTGTCAGATTTCAGAAAGTTGAATCCATCACCTTTTTATGGGACTGAGGAACCCATGAAGGCAGAACAGTGGCTGGTGGACACCGAGAATCTATTGGGTGCGGCACGAGTAGTGGATGGAGACCGTGTGGAGGTGATAAAGATACAATTTATGGACATTGCTCGCACATGGTGGTTGGCCGAGGAAAATCGGTTGGCAAAACTGACAATATGGGAGACCTTTAAAGAGAACTTCTATACGAGGTTCTTTCCCCAGACGGCACAGTGGGATCTGGAACAATAGTTCATCCATTTGAAACAAGAAAACCGGACAGTAGATGATTACAAGGCGGAATTTATCAGATTGAGCAGGTTTGCCCCATTGTTGGTAACTCAAGAAATAGATAGAGCTCGAAGGTTTCAGAATGGGTTGAACTTTGAGATTCAGGAACGCATAGCCACCCCACAGTTTGAAACATATGCTCAAGTTTTGAATGCTGCAAGGGTGCAAGAGCAGATAGCAGATAGGAAAAGAAAAATTCATGTAGGGTCCCAGAAAAGGAGTGAGAGTCAGACGACCGGAAGTACTAAGGGTTCTCTAGCACCACCACAGAAGCGTCAGGCTACGCAACATGATCAGAATGTGGTTTGCAACTACTGTTTCCGACCTGGGCATGTTCAAAAGGACTGCAGACGAGCCCACAACTTGTGATTGATATGTGGCTCGGCGGATCATTAGATTGGAGGTTGTCCACGACGACGAGAGACAGGTGACATTGCCAGAGCACCAACACACAGCAACAACAAAGAGACTTGCAGCACCCCCTCAACAGCAAATGTTATCGGCGCCACCTCAGCAGAGACCTATGGGATCTAATCCGAGGGGTTCCGCACTGGTCACTCAGCAACAGGCTTTCCAAAGGGCTCAGGCAGTAGGAAACCAGAGGCAGGGACATGCTTTTACCCTGACATCAGAACAGGCCAGTAGGAACAGTGAGGTGGTGACAGGTACTATCTTAGTGCATGCTATACCAGCATTTACACTATTTGATTCTGGCGCATCTCATAGTTTTACATCATCTACATTTGTTTCCCGCCATTGCATTCCTTGTGATAATTTATCTGCGGGTTGGAACATTAATACTGGGAATGGGATAATTTTATCTAGTAAAGAGTGTAAATTATGCCCTATAGTTATTTGTGCTAGGGAATTATATGCAAACCTTTTGGTAATTGATTCTTCGGGGTTTGATATCATTCTGGGAATGGATTGGCTAAGTACATTCTATGCAGTGATAGATTGTAGAAAGAGAAGTGTGATATTCAAAATTCCTAGGCACCCGGAGTTCGAGTTTCTTGGTGGCAGTAAATCTTTGGAGCCAGCCATGTTTAGAGTAAAGCCGACAGGAAGGGTCCTCACAACTTTAGATGCTCAGGACATGTGGACCCCAGTGGTGTGTGAGTATTTGGATGTTTTTCCTCAAGAATTGCCTAGGTTGCCTCCAGAGAGGGAGGTGGAATTTGCTATAAATATTATACCTGGTACATTACCTATTTCCAAGGCACCTTATCGAATGGGACCTGCGGAGCTGGCAGAAGTGAAAAGGCAACTGGAGCAGTTGAGGGCTTGGGTTTCATTCAGCCGAGTACATCCCCGTGGGGAGCTCCGGTTCTCATGGTAAACAAGAGTGATGGTAGCAAAAGACTTTGCATTGACTACAGAGAACTGAACCGAGTTACAATCAAGAACAAATATCCGATGCCTCGGATTGATGATCTGTTTGATCAACTTAGTGGAACCAAGGTATTTTCTAAGCTAGACCTTAGATCTGGATATCATCAAGTGCGGGTGAAGGCAACGGATGTCCAGAAAACTGCATTCAGAACCCGTTATGGTCACTATGAATTTTTAGTGATGCCATTTGGTGTGACGAATGCTCCAGCAGTATTTATGGATGTGATGAATAGGGTGTTCGCACCGTATCTGGATCAGTTTGTGGTAGTTTTTATTGATGATATTTTGATTTATTCTAAGACTCGGGAAGACCACGAAACACATTTGAGGACAGTACTGCAGACTCTAAGAAAAGAGAGACTTTTTGGAAAATTGAGTAAGTGTGAGTTCTGGTTGGACAGAATATCTTTTCTGGGACACATAGTCTTAGGTGAAGGAATCTCAGTGGATCCCAAAAGGTGGAGGCAGTGAAGAATTGGCCTATTCCCAAGTCAGTGACGGAGGTGAGAAGTTTTCTCGGACTGGCAGGGTATTATCGGAGATTTGTGCAGAACTTTTCCAAAATAGCAGGACCTCTGACTAAATTGATGCGTAAGGGAGAGAAGTATATATGGACTGACGAGTGTAACAATGCATTTGAAAAACTAAAGCAGAAATTGACTACCGCACCAATATTAGCAATACCAGATGGACCCGGAGGGATGGTGATATATAGTGATGCATCGGGAAGGGGGTTAGGATGTGTCCTTATGCAGAATGGTAGGGTAATTGCCTATGCCTCAAGACAGCTTAAACCTCATGAAAAGAGTTATCCTACACATGATTTGGAGCTGGCAGCAGTTATCTTTGCCTTGAAAATCTGGAGGCATTACTTATTGGGGAATAAAGTAGAAATTTATACTGATCATAAGAGTTTAAAATACATATTCACTCAGAAGGAGATTAATATGAGACAGAGAAGGTGGTTAGAATTAATGGCTGACTATGATATAGATTTGCAATATCATCCCGGGAAAGTCAATGTCGTACCAGATGCATTGAGTAGAAGGCCAATGACTATGTATCTTACACAACAGGAGGAGTTAGTAAAGGATATGATGAATTTGGGTTTGGAAGTAATTATGCCTGGGACTTCGAAGCAGTTGACAGTAATGAAAATTCAGTCTAGTTTAAAAGGGAAGATCAATATAGCGCAGGAAGAGGACAATCAACTTCAAAAGATTCGAAAACAGGTGGAGACAGGTTTAAGGTCAGATTTTTCCATTCATGATGATGGATCCCTTCGTTATGGCAATAGGTTATGTGTACCTAAGGGAGATGTTAGGCAACAGGTGTTGGAAGAAGCTCACAATTCTGCATATTCGATACATCCAGGAAGCACCAAGATGTACAAGGATCTAAAACAACAATTTTGGTGGAATGGAATGAAGAGAGAGATAGCTGGTCATATATCAAAGTGCCTGGTGTGTCAGCAGGTTAAAGCCGAACATCGCAGAACCGGAGGACTTCTTCAACCACTTCCTATACCCGAATGGAAGTGGGAGAGGATAACCATGGATTTTGTTACAGCACTTCCTCGTAGCTCAAAGGGAAACAATGCTATATGGATTATAGTGGATCGATTCACGAAGTCGGCTCACTTTATACCATTCCGTGTAGGTCAGAGCATGGAGATTTTAGCTGATCGCTATATCCGAGAGGTGGTCAGATTGCACGGAGTTCCAGTTGAGATTGTATCAGATAGGGATACTAGGTTCAGATCACAATATTGGACGAGATTACAGGAAAGTTTGGGCAGCAGGCTGAGTTTTAGTACTTCTTATCATCCAAAAACGGATGGACAATCAGAGAGAACAATACAGATACTGGAGGATATGTTGAGGGCATGCATGATGGACTTTGGTGGGTCTTGGGAGGACCACTTGCATTTGGTAGAATTCTCATATAATAACAGTTATCAGGCAAGTATCAAGATGGCTCCATTTGAAGCATTATATGGGAGGAAGTGTAGATCACCTTTGTGTTGGGATGATGTGGGTGAGAGGAGACTTCTTGGACCTGAGTTAATAACTCAAATGGTAGATAAGATCAAAGTGGTGAGGGAGAATCTCAAGGCAGCACAGGATCGACAGAAGAGTTGGGCAGATCAACATCGAAGACCTTTGGAATTTGAGGTTGGTGATAAAGTATTCCTCAAAATATCACCGACTCGAGGAGTTATTCGTTTCGGCAGGCGAGGGAAGTTGGGACCACGATTTATTGGGCCGTTTGAAATTGTGGAAAGAGTGGGGGAAGTGGCTTACAAGTTGATGCTACCCTCGTCTTTAGAAGGGGTGCACGATGTATTTCATGTATCACAATTGAGGCGTTATATTTCAGACGCCAGTCATGTCTTGATTATTCGGAATTGGAATTGGATGTAGACTTGTCTTTCAATACTAGGCCACCAACAGGAGAAAATACTGAAAAATCGGTCAATTCCACTGGTTTTAGTTGCTTGGGACCGATATTCATGGGGAGATGCTACTTGGGAGCGCGAGGATGATGTTCGAAAAGAATATCCATACCTTTTCACTAATGCAGGTAAATTGTTCTTCCCATATTTTAAAATTTCGAGGACGAAATTTTCTTTTAAGGTTGGTAGATTGTAATGACCCAGAATTAGAAAGTTCAAAATAATAATAATAATAATAATAATAATAATAATAATAATAAAATAAGATATTTACCAAACCAATCTGATTTTCTCTTAACTTATAATTATTTAATTCTAACTAACTAGATAATAATAGATTTAGTAGGTTGAGATTTGATATTTTGTTTAGATTTGATCAATTGGGTAGGCTAGATTTGATCCTAGGGTAATCATAATAAAAATAAATAAGGATAATAAAATAAATGATAATAATAAGAAGGGATAGGAGGAAGAACTTTTCCTGTCAAACGCAGAAAGAGAGAGAGAGAGAGAGAGAGAGAGAGAGAGAGAGAGAGAGAGAGAGAGAAAGAGAAGAAGAAGAAGAGGATCTCACAGTAAATTTTCGAAGCGGGCATTCTTGAGGCAAGTACAAATCCCACGTTATGTTTGCGCTTTAATTTATATATAAAAAAAAGAATAATATTTGTTATGTCGTGTCATTGCAATTTAATTCTTTAACTGTAATTTTTATGTCGTATCACATATCATTTTAAATTTTATTTTTGCTTTCGTTGTATGTAATTGGTAACCCTCTGTTCTCTCTAGTATGATTCATTGAACAAATCAACTTATTCTTAATTCGTATTCTTTATACTAGGATCTTTCAACTTTTATTTCACACAGTTATCTTGTAAATGTTCACTCTCTTGTATCAGTCTGTAACTTCGTTTATAATCATAAACCATTAGTAAGATATATTTATATTCAGATCATGTGGTATGTTTAAGAATATATATAAAAAAAAAATTAGCTATAGAAGATAGGGTTATTAGAGATCATGTTATGGCCAATGTTTTGATTTTGAAACTTCTTGAGTTGCTGACCAGATGTAAATTTAGGATAAAAGAGATTCTGTTAATATGGGGACACTGTAGAATTAGGATAACTAAACAAATTATCTAAACAAGGGTTGCTTGTATAGGTAGACTATAAAGTAAAACAAAATAAAAATAAAATAAAAATAAAATAAAATGCTATTACTAGATTTGATGTTGTATAAAAAAAAAAGGATACAAAAAAAAAAGGGTGAGGAAGTTCTGTCCAGTAAACAGGACTGCAGTCCTGTTCACAGAACAGTACCGCGGTACTGTTGGAAAAAAAAAAATGCCCTGCAAAAGCTGCCTGTAATTCCTCATTACCATTCCTTTCTCCAAGACTTTAGCTCTATTTCTAACCATAGATATTATAACACATAAATGCTCAATGCCATGTTATGTAGGTACCAGACAACATTACAATTTGGTTTTAAAAAAAAAAAGAAAAAAAAAAGAAAAATTAGGTTCTGTTCACTGAACAGAAGTTCTGTTCAGTGAACAGTAAACAAAAAAAAAGATAAATAAATAAATAAATAATTAAATAAATAGAGACTAAGAACACCAGTCAAGAATATTGATGCTGAAAACTGAACATATAACCTCTCAGTTTATCATTACAAACTTAGAATAGATTTCATAATGTAGATTATCTTACCGATTAACTAATGTGACAATGTGGTTGTATCTTTTTCAGCAGAATCAATCACTGCATGCTAGATACTATTTAATTTTGTTCATAATTTTTGTATATCATATTATATATTCACTAGATATTAATGTAATAAGAAATGAAATGAGAAACCTACTGTATTAAATATAAATTTGATCATAAGGAAAATAGACAGAATATCCCTTTGACCTTATGCAATGAATATAAGAAATGCTATGAAATTATTACAAATACCAAATCTATTGCATTAAATATGAACCTAGTCTCATTTGATATATTGAAAATTAATATAGGCACATTAGTACATATTAACATGTTATAGTTGTTTCCCGCGATAATAAATTAAAAATTGCTTTTGATTATCCCATAATGATCTTGCGACCAGTTAGCTTTCAATACCCAAATAAAAGGGTCATCCATATGATAAATATTATTTAGTACATGTATGAACTGTTGACAGTCTCATAGTTAAATAAAAATATAATTTATGCTACATATCATTTTAAAATCATAAAAAAAAAAATGAATTCATGGGGTGATTGGGGAACTTGATGAAAGAGCTGTACACATGTTTTAGAAGTGTTACATTCTTGAGGTTGTACAACCGAACATAGGAACCTAACCATGGAGGTTTTGGGTGATTACTGGATCACCATCAGTATATAGGGCTACGCGCCTAGAGTTTAGGCTCATCAGAGTTCATGTTCATTAGTACCTAGCGGTATGTCCTGGGGCAGTACCAGGAATCATGGCCGTGGTCCCGGGTATGCACGAGATACTTGTAAAACATGTGTCACACTACTTCTGATAGTTCCAATTAAATAAGCAAAAATAACAATAACATAGTATACATGTTCATTTGTTATATTGGTCTCTGTTACAAGATTATTCATGACATGTGTAAATAGATGTACTTCCTGACTATTATCATGTTCAAAATATCTATAGTTAGATTCATGTTCTGTTTCGTTCTAAAGACTTGCACTCCATCAATCTTATTATGACTTTTAGTATTTTTTATTAGTTTCATGCTTTGCTAATACATGTAAATATATTTATATACATAGCGTGTCTGTATATTATTATGTTCCTCTTGTAATACTTACTAGGTCGATCTAACGACCCTGGTTTGTACGCCCAGATAATTTGCAGGATACTGAAGGAGAGGATCCACCACAACTGGAGCAGCATTTCAAAGAGTTAGCAGACAGTAGGTTGTGATTTTATTTTTATGGCATCATTTAGAAGATCCTTTATTTCAATTCTTTCACCATTTTCCTTCTACTTTGGTTTGTTGTTTCCAAAGCTCAAATTTGAAGTTGTAATAAGTGCTACACTTCTTTGGATCTTTATCGGTCTATTTAATATTTTGTTGAAATAAAGAGAGTTTGTTTATTGTCTTCCTATTTTTCTCTCAATGCATATATTTGTGGTTTAGTGGCAGTAATATTCAGTTTTATTAAAAGTATTTTAGGCTTGGCATATTTATTTATAATACGTCGCCGAACGCTACCCGCATCTTGTGTGCGTGGCATTACATCATTCATGGTACCCCACCACAAGATTGAGTTGTCGTTAACAATGCCAATCCCTTTGATTTTTATTTTTTTTATTTTTTTTATTTTTTTATTTTTTGGCTGCAATATCCAAAGACACTTCAAATATTCAGCGAAGACTGACATCAAGCAAATAGAAAATTCTTTGCATATAACAAACAACTAAGCCTTTTATCTGAACTATTTCGGATAGGATACAAGAACCGAAAACAATCCAATTCGGCGGTAAATAACAAGAAATATGTGCTATATCTAAACTACAGGTTTGAGAAATCCATGTCAAACAGATGCAAGTCTTTCTTCATATTCTTGGGGAAGTGAAAAAGAAGTTAGCTGATATAATCCTCTCCATAGTTGTAGAGCAATCGGAACGCGTCTTGTCCTCAAACCTCTTAGGCACTCAGACCAGAGGTTCAATTTTTAGGCCTTCTCAGGGTCGAACACACTATGTGAAGGTACTTAGAGCAGCCGACCTTGAACTTGACCACATCCTTGGCCCTCTCAATCGTCAAAGAACGTACGTGCATCTTTCCTTCTTGCTGCGAGAAGGAAATCTTTGATCTCGTGACTCTGCTTCGGCATTTTAGAGTATTGAGACGGGAAAGCTGTTTCGCCTTCGGTTCTTTCTTCGTTCCCTTAACAAGGCCAATCTATTGCCTTGCTAATGGTCTGGTGAGATGATCAGCTAATTGATCATGCTGTAGACATGTCTCACTAGTATCTTTCAAGCCTTAACCAGATGATAAACAAAGTGGATGTCCATCCGGATATGCTTAATTCTGGAGTGATAAATCAAATTAAAGTTTAGATGTGAGGCTCTGAGATTGCCACACAACAGTGTATGAGGTGCTCGAAGACGAAAGCCGAGCTGATGAGAAAGGTTTTGCAAACACATAGTTTTTGCTACTGTCATTGCAACAGCCCCACATTCAACTTTAGTTGATGCGTACAAAATGGCTTGCTACTTATTCAAATGCCAGGAATTAGGATTAGAGCCAAGAAGAATCACAAAAGCGGAGGTGGACCTGCAATCAGTACCCAAATCGGCATCCTAGTGGGCATGAATTATGGGTACAAATCCTTGGACCAGTTGCATACCATGAAATAAGATATTTTCCAGATAACATATATAGTAGCCTCTTTGTTGCTGTTTACTAAATCTTAGTTGGCTTGTACATGAACTAAGTCAATTTATATATTGCAAAGGAGATGTTAGGCCTTGTTAGTTTCAAACATTGTAAAAGCGCCAACGATTCCAAGTTACTTTGCGTTGTCATCAGAGGGAGCTCCATCATTGAGATATAAAGGTGTTGAGGTGGACAGTGAACTAGTCACATAGGGACTGTAGGTCCTGGGCGTACTTATGTTGCGACAGAAAAAAAGCCTTAGTGAGAATCATCTCGATGCAAAAAATTAGAAAAAATAATAATAATAATTGAGAGCCCCCACACCCTTTAAAGAGAACGGATTGTCGAGCATTTGAAAAATAAATTGAGAAAACAATTATCATTCCCTATAAGATCCAAGTCACCCACAAACACCAAAAACATACGGTAACAGTGGCAGTTTTCGATACAAATAGGGAACTATTAGTGGCAGAATTTGTAAAACTAAAATGATTATGAGTAAAAAGTATACTCGTTTTAGTTTATTTTATATATTCGTACTCTAATTTTGGTGATTTTAAAATAAGAAATTAATAAAAAATTATTTTTATTAATCAAATTCTCCAGTATAATGTTTTTCTAATGAATTATAGTCTTTTTTGTAGGGTTCTATGTACAAAGAAATCGAATAATCGAAACGCATTTTGAATATCAGTTCAGAACTATGAATTTACAGGTCAAGCTGTGATAACTACCTGTTGGCTGTCGACAGCCAGCGATTGAGAAGCAATCCATGAGCGACTGTCGAAGTGGCTTGAGAAAGCCACACTGCAGAGTTGATTTTTGGGCCTTTTTTGAGAAAAAATATAATTTTCTTATAAATAGAATTCTTGTTAGGATTTTATGAGGCTATGAATATATGATATAATCCGGAATTTTGTATGAGATGAATCAATAGAAGCAATTTAGAAGATATTAGAGATTTTAGTTTTTGTACTATTTCATAAAAATCAATAAAAGAATTCTTTTTCCGTTATTCATGTTTATGATGAGTATGAGTGGCTAAATTTTTACGTTGGATCAAACAGTAATGAGCCCATGATAATTTATTAGTATGTGATTTATTTGCTTATTATGTTTAATTGATTTATGTAAAGTTGATATTTTTATTCTCTATTATCTTGTTAGGTTTTAGATATGATTCTGAGTCATTGATGATTTATTGTTTTACGATATTATTCGTTACTTAGTTTTTTATATATCGCAAACTCTTTAAGCATGGTATATACTTAAATTTTGAATATTTATTTTTGATATTCATATTTCATACTTAGATAAACTCAAAATTTATATAGCTTTAATAAGAAAAAGTCATTCAAATTATCAAGTTTACAACTTTGTTTGATTTATACTTTATAGATATATTTTCTGGTTAAAGAAAGATCACGTGATCGGTGCAATTGAGATAAACAAGTATAAACGTATCCAGTAAATTATTCTACGGGAACGTTAACCCTTCTAACCAATAATCTTATTTTAAGTAATTTAAAATCTTCAATCTCTAGTTTTAATTAATAAAATTCAATCTTTCATTTTAAGTTTTGTAATTTATTTTCTTTAGTGTCTAACACAATCAAAACAATCATTGAGAGAGCGATCTTGACTTACCACCTTTGTACTACTTGTAGATATCTTACACTTGCGAGCGTACGATTTAGATTGCAGTCAAGTTTTTTGTGTCGTTGCTGCAAATCAATAATATTGTGTTATACTTTAGTATAAATTACGGTTCCTACATTATTAATTTATGATATTTTGAATTTATATGACCAGTTGGAAGAGAACTTCTAATAGTAGGCTCATTCAGTCATACTCAAATACATATACACTTTCGATCCACCAAACACCTCACAACATAACAGTAATAATAATAACGATATGAATAATGATAGTAATAATAATGGATTTGGAGATAATAACACAAATGATAATAATAGTCATCATGAAGGTAATGGAAAGTTCTTACGCAATTATCTACAATCTAATTGGACAACACAACCATCATGCATTGCATTTTCTTTGAATATAGAATACTTTGAGATTAAATCTAGAGTAATTTAATTTTTGCCTAAATTTCATGGGATGGATTCAGAGAGCCCATATTTGCACTTTCGAGAATTCAAGTGGTTTGCTCTATTATTGATCTTCAAAAAATTAATGCAGAGCAACTAAAATTTAAGCTTTTTATATTTTTCCTAAAATATAAAGCAAAAACATGACTACATTCATTATGTCCCAATTTAATAGGAAAATGAGATGAGATGCAAAAAGAATTTTTAAATAAATTCTTTCTTTTACATCAAACAAATTATATGCAAAAGCAAATTCTCAACTTTCAACATAAAGAAGATAAATCATTGGTCGAGTGCTGGGATAGATTTAAAGATCTGGTACTCTCATGCCCACAATATGGCTTCAAGATATGGAGGATTATAAGTACCTTATATCAAGCGCTAAACACGACAACTAGGCAATTTGTATAAACATGTGCAATAGTGAATTTTTTAGAAAGAAAGTTGAGGAAGCATGCGATTATCTTAATTCACTTGTTGAGAATTCAAAAGCCTGCAAAACTGAGGATATTTTTGAAAGAAACCAATTGACATAGAAATCCCATGATAGAGATGGACTTATTAAATTGGGAGTAACTGAAGACATAGCTGCACGATTTAATCACTATCACGAAGAAATATGAAGATTTGCTTATAAAGAAAACATAAACTGTTAAAGTAATAAAAGAAGTTTTGAAAGTCTTAGACATTTGCGAACTACAAAGACATGTAACTTACGATTGTCCAACTCTTCCCGTTTTTAAGGAAATATTAAATGAACAAGCTAATACTTTCAACATTATTTCTCAACTAGCAAACAATCCATATTCACAAATATATAATCATTGTTAGAGGAACCATCCAAACCTTCAATAGAAGTAGACTGCTCAGCAACAATTTAATTATCAGAATAAGCCACCTACTAATCTGACACCATAACAATACGTTCAACATTCTAATCAATCTTTAGTGTACAAACCACTACCGAAGAGGAATTTTGAAGATAATATCTGCAGATACAGCAGAGAATTGATCAAATAATCCAAGTACAACAATAGTTCATTCAGTTACAACAAATGATCAACAGTCAGAATGCGACAGTTTTCAGTGATATACGATCACATATAAGCCACCTTAGTTCTGTATTACAAAAAAAAAAAAAAGTAAGCAACTATCTCAACCGAAGGCTAATACAGCAGGTAAAATCGAAGTTATAAACGCTATTACTTCTTCAATTGATAATGATATACTTGAGATATTTGCTGCAATTAGTTTACGAAGTAGAAAAGTACTTGATGAGTCCGTTTCAAAAAGCGATACAGATGAGAAACAAGGCGATGATTCAGTACAACAATCTAAGAATGACAATTTAAAAGAATCCACTCCTATAACTTACAAACCACCTATACCGTTCCCCCACGATTGAAACCCAAAAGTATTAGTGCATCGTATTTTGATATTTTAGAAATTTTTAAATAGTTACAGATCAATATTCCTTTACTAGAAGCAATCAAACAAGTTCTCTTATATGCAAAATTCTTGAAAAACTTGTGTAAAATAAAAAAAGTCACAATATACAAAAAAAGTATTTCTCATAGAGTAAGTAAGTACATTATTCTATTCTAAAATACCTTTTAAATATAAGGATCCTGAATGTCCAACTATTTCATGTGTAATAGGTCAGGATAATATTGAAAAATCTTTACTAGATTTTGGAGCTAATATACACCTTTTACAATATTTGGTTTACAAGCAACTGGGTATAGGAGAACTTAAACTGACACCTGTCACACTACAATTGGCAGATAAGTTAGAAAGGTACCCTAAAGGCATTATAGAAGATGTTTTAGTGTAGATCGAAAATTTCTATTCTCCAATAGATTTTATAGTTATCGATACTGCAATTGTAAAAAAATTCATGTCTTCACATTCCTATCATCCTCAGATGTCCATTTTTAGCCACGACTAATGCGTTGATTAATTGTAGGAACAGTGTGGTGAAACTCTATCATTTGGGAATATGACTTTGGACTCAATGTTTTTAATGTTTGCCAAAAAATCGAATAGCGATAATGAGGAATTGCAAGACGTTAATTACATTGAAAAAATTTGAGAAGAAGAAGACATTGTATCATTGTGCATCTCTAATCTTTTGGAACTTGCATTGACAATGAAAAATGGTTTCCTTGAATGGCTTAAATCCGAACACGTCATTAACATTATAAAACACTTAACTGATATTCAATGTTTGAATGTCGTAGGATGGATTCTAAAAATGGAAGTACATGAAGAGTTACCTCAAATCACAAAGAAACTAATACCATCTAATATCCAAGCACCAATATTTGAGCTAAAATCGCTACCCGAGGATCTCAATACGCAGTTTTGGGACTTTAGAAAACTTTTCCAGTGGTCATCTCAGTGCATCTTAATGAGAATTAAGTAAAATAACTACTATCGATATTGCTAAAGTATAAGGGAGCTCTTGTAAGGAATATGGCAGAAATTAAAAGTATGGATCCCTTAGTTGTACATAACGCAACACTTTAGAAGATGGAGCCAAGCCAAAAAGGTAAATGCAATGAAGGTTTAATCCTGCCTGAAGGAAGTGGTTAAAACCGAAGTATTGAAACTTTTTAATACTGGCATCATCTATCCAATTGCTAATAGTAATTGGGTAAGTTAAATCCAAGTAGTTCTGAAGAAAAGTGAAGTAACAATTATTAAAAACAAGGATAGAGATATGATACCCAATCGTACAACTACAAGTTGACGTATATGCATTGATTATAGAAAATTAAATCAAGTAACACGAAAAGATCATTTTCTATTTCCATTTCTTAACCAAGTACTTGAAAGATTTGTTGGGTATGAATTTTATTATTTTCTAGATAGTTATTCTATCATTATCAAATTGAAATTATTTTGGAGAACCAGAAAAAGATAATTTTTACCTTCTCCTTTGGCATATACACATTTAGAAAGATGTCATTTGGATTATACAATACTCCCGCAACATTTCAAAAATATATGATAAGTATCCTTAAGGACATGGTTGAAGGCTATCTAGATGTATTTATGGATGATTTCTTCACATTTGGAAATAATTTTGATTTATGTTTGCCTAATCTAGGAGTGGTGCTTGAAAGATATTAGAAAAAGAACTTGCTCTTTAACTGGAATTTTTTGACAACAAAAATTTATCATCACTAAAAAATCCTTGTTTAGTGACAAGTTTTAATACATCATCACTAAAAATTAGGATTATGTAATAAGTATTTATCTTTATCACAAAAAATCCTAATTTTTAGTGACAAGGTTTATTTGTTGTCATAAAATACTCTCCTTTAGTAATACTATTCACATTCCTCACAAAAACTCGCCACTGAAGTAAAATTTTTGTGACAACTAAAACTTGTCATCACTAAAAATAGATATTTAGTGAAAAGGTTTAATATGTTGCCACTAAAAATTAGGATTACATAACGAATACTTATTTCGTCACAAAAAATCCTAAATTTTAATAACAAGATTTATTTGTTGTTACGAAAGACTCTTGTCTAGTGACAAATTTTAATTTCGTCACAAAAACTCATCACTGAAGTATAATCTCATGATAACAAATATTTTTCGTCATCAAAAGCAGATATTTAATGACAAATTTTAATACGTTGTCACTAAAAATAAGTATTACGTGACAAATATTTATCGTCGTCACAAAAAATCAATTTTTCGTGACAATATTTATTTGTTGTCACAAAATACCCACATTTACTAACAATATTTACAATTCTTACGAAATTTTTATCACAAAAGACCAGTTTTCTTGTAATGCCAGTGGGGCATAGAAATGTACCCTTGATATAAACCTGGTTATAGGCGATGAGCAGAATGTTGAACTGGGCTCGCTATTGTGGTTAGTTGGATGAAGTTAGCTTCTCAAAAATATGAGAAGTAGTGTTAGTGGCATACAATGGTATTGTAGATGTGGAAGTGATGACGGTAATAGTAGGAGTGGTAAGAGTTGAAAACCGGTGCGCGGACTCGTTAGAGATAGGGAGCTCCGAAAGCATGAAAGATATGGACTTGATTGAAAAATCACCTCTAATTGCATCAATATATACAGATTTTACATCTTTACATGAACAGAAGTACAATTAGGGCTTAATTATAATTTATATCCAGATATTAATATCAAAGAAGGCTTAAATCAACGCTTAATTGCAATTTAAATTATGGACGCTAAAAGCAATCAAGGTTTGACTCCAGATTTAATTGCAATTTGAATTCTGGATCAAAAAGATCAAGATTTTTCGAATGGATTAGTTACGATTCAAATCCTTGTCAGATTGTTGCAATCTTCCTATTGATTGAGATGTCATATATATATATATATATATATATATATATATATATATATATATATATATGCGGGGCCGAGAAGAGTGACAAACGACAATTGCGTAGTTGATGTTGCAAGGCTGGTGGGCGCAAGAGTAACTGTCACGCTATATGCAAATATGCACTTTCTTCAAGAGGAAAATATTCCTTGAGGAACCCAAGCATCAAACGGCTAGAGATAGTCTGTTGAGTTCGTTGTAATGATTTTTTTCCTAAGATGGACCAAGAAGAGGCTCTAAATATGAATACGAACCAGAGACTTGGGAGACTACTCTTGTCACCATTGCATGTAGTGCTCCTAGTTGTAACGATCCGCATCCCAAATTAAATACGGATAGCATTCAGCGACGAAGCATAGAAGAATACGCCAAATCTTAAAAATATAAACATTAGATACGAATTACTGTCACATCCACACAGATACATAGATTTCGAAAAAGGACAACATGAGCTAATATAAATATTTAATTAATAAATATTAAAAGATATCTCGGCAATAGGAGACAACTGAAAATTTCATTAGAATTTAGAATTAAATCTAAATATAAAATATGGATAGAAGTAAACGGTATCTTTTTTATTGATGTACTGTGAAAGTTAATGAAAAAAAACTCTTCTCATTCTAAAACTGAAATCTATAAAAATCCTTTACTTTATTCGATGTACGCTTTCAAATTTGAAGGCTCTCCCTCATTGATTATTTACAAATTTGTGTCTGGGCGTAACAAACTAGGGTTGTTAGATCGACTTAACAAGTATTATAAGAGAAGAAATAATAATACACAGTCACGCTATATATATATATATATATATATATATATATATATATATATATATATATATATATATATATATATATATATATATATATATATTTATATATATATATATGAAACTAAATTAAATAGTCAAATTATGATAGTATCACAAAAATCTAAAATTTGAAAAGAATATGAAACACGAATTTAAATTATATTTATTTTGTAGAGAATAATAAATCAACCAGTAGTAGTGAAAACATATCTTGAATAGTATTGGAATTTAACATGACGGTAAAGAGTTATATGAAACTGTAAAATTATAAATGTATTACAAAATATAAATCTTGAAAATGTTGTAAACATGAGTTAAATTACACTTGTCTTGAGGATGATAATGATCAATAACTATGTTTGTATATACATATTATGAATGATATTGTAGCAAATATAAATAAAAATAGAAATAAGTTTGTATATAAAACATGATATGTTATATTATGTTTATTGTGAATTTATTTGGAACTATTAAGAGAAAAGACCACATATTTTATTAGAGTTCCGTTCATAACCGGAACCTCATGACTCCTACTACTATCTCAGAACCGTACTACGTGCTACGTAGTCAAGAAAACACAATAAACGAGTTTATGCTCCCCGCCCCGAAGCCCTAAAACATGATATGACGGTGATCCAATAATCACTCCAGGACCTTCTAGGTTAGATCCCTAAAATTTGGTTGCGCAATCGAAAAAAATAGTAGCCTCTCAAAACATGTGTTCAACTCCCTCTGTTCAGTTCCCCCTAACATCATTATTTAATCTAATATTCAAATAGTAACAATTTTACAATCTATCATGTAAATGACAAGATAAACTAAGCACTTACATACATAAATTTTGATTACGGAGGAAAAAGGTGTTACAAGATAAAATACACACACAACTGCACATAGTAACGCTAATATATTGTTGTCATTGATGTCTGCATAAAAAAATAATAAATGTTTTGTTCCATCATGCAATTGTTGCATATGATCATATATCCTAAAGATAACCCTAATTATTATAAGACTGATCATGATCGTAAAAGAAAAAATAAAAATAAAATAAACTTTGAGTTTCAACAAAATTAGGTGATGAACATGTGAAATCAAATAGCATGATCATACGATTAATATGATTGTAAATTATTAAATTCAATTTCATCAAATTTTAATATCTAAAAGATCATTTTCTCTACAAACATTGTATGATTCTTTTCAGGTGCATTTATGCTAAAAATGTAAATACAGAGCAGTATAGTTCTTTAGATGTTTACAATAGCTATCTTTGATCTTAAAAAGAACAAAGAATCGTTTATAAGAATGTCATCTACTTTTTAATTTACATTCCCCCTTTTAAGAGAAGAAATTTAATGGTCTACTGGTTTTACTACTTAAACTATAATGAAAAGAAATATTAGCCCTCTACTTATTAAGTTTGTAGAAATTGAATTCCCCAAGTACGTGTTAATTATTTTAACGATGTTTAGTGATTAAAAAGATAGAGAAACTACTATAAAGGCCAACCAAAGTGACTCTATAACCCTGTGAATAGAATAGCCACTGAACAGAACAAAGAGAAGAAAGAAAAAATAAATAAATAAATAAATAAAGTTATTTTTTTAATTAAACATTTTTTTTCCCTTCTTCCTCTCTCTGTTACAGCATAGAGAGAAGTTTTTCTTCTTCTTCTTTTTTTTCCTTATTCTTTCCTCAATTTCCTCTCTATTCTATGTGAACAGAGAGGAAAGAACTAACCATTTTTTTCTTTATTATTATCTTTTTCTTTTTTTGTTTATGCCTGAAATTTTAAATTTCTTTTTTTAATTTTCTCCAAATGATTCTTAAGATGGATTAAGCAAAATATGAAACACAATAAATAATCAGAATATTGAAATAATCATATTTGGATTAGTTAAATGTAAACTATAACTTTGGAACATATCATTTAAATAATTATTAATTGCACTTCATGAACATATGTAAACTACACTACCAAAACAAAAATTGATAGGAAATAAGTAGAAAGAAAACAAATTTGATTTTATTTTGTTTTCTAATTTTCATTGTCTAAATAATGGGAGCGAAAATGAATAAAACTGCACTTGCATTGTTCTATTTTTCTTTAAAATGAATAAAGCTACACTTGCATTGTTTTGTTTTTCTTTAAAAATAAAGTACGAGGTGAATAAAAAGAAAAGTACAAAATTGAGTATGGAGATTTCACTTTCAATATTGCAATACATATAACTAGAAGATAATCATGTTGATTTTTCGATAATAAATTTTAGAAGGCGAAGAATAAAAAATGTAGAAAGCTCATATATCAAAAAGGAAACACTTGTCTTTTTTTAGAGAAAACTAAAAAGATTAGAAGACCATCACAGCTATCAATTCGAATCTTCTTCCCTTCTCTCTCTCTTCTTTTCTTTCTTTCTCATTCTCTTTTTTTTTTTTTTTCTCATTTCATGTCTTTTTTTTCTTCTTCTTCTTCATTTCCTTTTCAATATTTCTTTTTTTTTTTCCTTCTCTGTTCAGCCGCTGAACAGAGCAGAGTGTCTTTTTTTTTTTTTTTTTTCTTTTTGAGTCTTGTTCAGTTTGTTAAATTTTTTATTTATAAACATCTAAGTTAAGATAAATTAGATATGATAAATTTAAAAATTAATAGAATCCAAACTAATTAAATTTGTTACTATTAACTTACTAGTATTTTAGATAAACACAAATTTTAAGATAGTTAAAAATAAGATTTGTTAAATAACAATATTATCAATATTATCATATTAACCATTTGAGTAATATACTTTAAAATAAATAAATAAAAAAACAATGTATAGATAAATACAGAGATATTGTAGGGAGAGAAATGGGGGTGACAAATGAAAATCTACTCTATATCAAAGCCTTGTTCCTTCTTGACTAAAATGGCACCTTTTGAGTTCAAAAATTGACGAGAGCTGTATAGAATATTTAAAACAAATCACCAGTTAGGCTATGTATAAATCAGAAATAACTGACCCCATCCGCAAAACTGGCCGCAACCGAACTAATTAGGTCGGTTATTTTGGTTTTCAGGTCGGATCAGTTTTAAAACCGAATTATCTAATGGGTATCGAGGCGCGTTTCGATAGGCAATTCGTCCAATTGAAGCT
>JAYEPQ010000016.1:10386782-10434282 GCA_036321105.1 Dracaena cambodiana
CTGTATGACCCCATGAATAAATTCAGAAAAATCTAAAAAAATGCTTCTTCCTTTTGTGTTTCTCTTCATTTTTTCTTTAAACTTCCAATCCTAATTTCTTTTCCAATTCTTTCAAATAAATCGCCAAATATTTAGCCTGAAAGTGGCTTGAAAATCTATTAGATTGCTATATAAACCTTATTTTTGGATTTAGCCTCTTCAAATCAACTCTAAACTACTCCACCAATATGAAAAAAAATTCTTCAGCATTTGCCCTTATTTCCTAATGTGATTCTGAAAAAATTTTCTACTTTTGAGGAGCAATCATATCAATATCGGTTCATTTCCGATTTGGATTCAGTTAAAGGAAAGAATACACTATCAAACTCTTTAAACTTATGATTTTTTAATGTAATTCATTCTCATATGATACTAGATATATTATTAGCTCAATTTCATGATTATGAATGTCGAACTTGCATTTATTTTGAGTTCCATTACATCTGTCATACTGTGCATGTTATATGTGCAGAAACTGTATTACTGTGCAGATCTAAACAGTAGTCCATCGTAGAATGCTATAACTGTCACATCTTTAATCTGATTGACCTCATTCGGGTGCCATTAGAAAGATTATTTATTTATCTATATTTCTTTTAAAACAAGGGAAACTAGTTTAGCCTTTTACCTATCTAAAAATAGCCTGGAAGTTCATCCCTCTCGGCTACACCAGGTTAGCAGTTTAGAAGCACCATGCTCATAGTAAAATGGCCATAACTTTGCACTAAAACTCCAATTGAGCTCATTCAAATTTCATTAGAAATCTAATAGAATTATCTATAACTGTCCAAAATCTTAGATTCTTCAATTTGTATCTTAGTCAAATCAAACCTAGATGTTCTCTTACTGTTGTACCAAGTCCATAGCAGCATGTTCAAAGTAAAATAACAATAACTTTTATTCTAAAACTCTAATTAAGTTAATTCAAATTTATTGGAAAGATAAATGAATTCTCTACAACCATATTAAATCTTATTATCTAATTTTATTTTTGCTCTAGTCAAATAAGAGCTGAAAATATGATTGTCCGCCAAATTGTAGCAACATAGGCAAATATGTTATGTCCGTATATATCCCACTAGATTTATGATATGATACTAATGTACATATGTTTAATCACTCTTGTTATTATCTGTACATAGTGAGTTTAGAGCTGTCATATCTCATGTCTTGACATACATACCATGTTCGTGCATATACCTCTTAATTTAAGGTATGATATATATGCACGCATGTTTATTTATTTATGATATTACTTGTGCATGTTACTCAATATAAGATGCATTAATATTTTTAGCTTTTAATTTTTGAGGCAACGGTACAAGTGGCTTATAATTTGTGGAAGTGGATTATTTAGAGTTATCATTTTAAGATTGTTGCACTGAATCATTGCTCTACTTCTCTTGGGTATTTTCTTTTGAAAAAAGTTCATCAAGTATTTTAACACTTTTGCAAATTTATTGGGTATATCATTATTAATAGAAGAAATAATAACATTTATACTTTCAACTTTACCCGAGTCCTGGCATCTGGTTGAGATGATAGCTTACTACTTTCCTTCCTTTGCAATGTGGAACTGAGGTGCTTTATCTGTGATCGAATATCGCTGAAGGTTGTCATATTTTGACTATTAATCGTTTGCTGCGGCTGAGTAAACTGTTGTTGCATTTGGATAATTTGATCCACTCTCTGCCGTATCTGCAAGAAATTATACCCAAAATTTCTCTTTGGTGGTGGTTGGTACATCGAAAGTTGATTAGAAGGTTGGACAAAATGTTGTGGAGGATTAGTGGGGTGGCTTATTTTGATGATTAAATTGTTGATGAGGATTTAGCTTCCATTGAATATTTGGATGGTTCATCCAATAAAAATTATATGTTTGTAAATATGAAGTATTTGCTGGTTGAGAAATAATGTTAAAGGCATTACCTTGTTTATCCAATACTTCTTTAGAAGTAGGAAGTGTTGGACTTTCGCGAGTCACATGTCTTTGTAATTCGCAAATATTATAAACTTCCAAAACTTCTTCTAATGTCTTAACTATTTCAGTTTTCTTTATAAACAAATCTTCAAATTTCTTAGTGATAGAAATTAATCATGCGGCTATATTTTTGGTTTTTCCCAATTTAATAAGTCCTCCTCTATTCTGAGGTTTCTCTTTTAATTGGTATCTTTCTGAAGTACCCTCAGTTTCCCAGACTTGCGAATTTTCGACAAATGAATTATGATAATCCCATACTTCCTCAGCATCTTTGCTCTTAAAAATTCACCTTTGCGCATAATTTCTACAAATTACCTAGTTGCAGTGTTTAGCCTTTAACAGAAGGTATTTATAGTCTAAATATCTCGAAATCGTGATGTGGGCATAAGAGTAACAAATCTATAAATTTATCCCAGCATTCGAACAATGGTGCATTTTCTTTCTATTCGATGTGAAGGAAAGAATTTTTTTAATAATTCTCTTTGCATCTCATCCTATTTTCCTATTGAATTATAACATAAAGAATGCAGCTATGTCTTTGCTTTATTCTTAAGGCAAAAGTTGAACTACTTCAACTTTAATGCAGCTATGTTTAAACTCAAGTTGCTTTGCAGTAATATTTTGAAAATTAATAGTAGAACAAAATTCTTCGAATTCTCGAGGTGCAAATATAGACTCTCTGAATCCATTCCATAAGTTTAGGCAAAAGTTGAAATACTTCAGATTTAATCTCGGAGTGTCTCATATTCAAAAGAAATGCTATGCATAAAGATTGGATTGTCCAATCAGGTTGTAGATAATTTCATTAAGGCCTTCTATTGCCTCCATGATTACTATTATTGTCATTTGTATTATCATCTTCGAATCCATTATTATTATTATGATTATTATTATTATTTTTATTATTATTCATGTTATTGTTATTATTATTAGTAGTAGTAGTAGTAGTTCTCATGTCATTAGGTGTTTGGTGGATTAAAAGTGTGTGTGGATCTGAATACAATTGGATAAGTCTACCTTTTGAAGTTCTCCTCCAACTGCTTATGCAAATTTAGAATTACAAAAATTAATGATGTAGGAACCATAATCTATACTAAAGTGTAGTACAATAGTATTGATTCCCGATAACGACGCCAAAATCTTATCTGTGATCTAAATTGTACACTCCCAAGTGTAAGAGATCGTCAAGTAGTATAAGGATAGTAACCCTAGATCGTTCTCTCGAGAATCGTCAATTACGGAACTAAAACGAAATAAAGATTGGGTTTTTATAATCTAAACTAAAACTAAACTAAAGAGGATATAATTTTATTTAAGATAAAATTTTTGGTCAGATGGATTTAACTCTCCCATAGAATAATTTACTGAATTTATTTGTGCTTTTATATCTCAGTTGCATAAATCACGTAATCTTCCTATAACTGGAAAATAAACCAATAAAACATAAAATCTAATAAACTTACAAACTTGATACTTTGAATAACTTATCCCAATTAATCCTATATGAGTTTTGAATTTATCTAAGCATGTAATATGAATAAAAAAAATAAACATTCAAAGTCTAAGTATACATCATACCTAAAGAGTCTACTATATATGAAAAACTAAGTAACGAATATATTATCAAATAATAAAATATTAAAAAATCAAAAATTATATTTTAATCCTTTCAAAGATAACAGGAAATCAAAAATATAAATTTCATATAAATCAATTAAAAATAATAAGCATAAAAATCAAAACCAGTAAATTACATAGGGTTTATTATCCCATCTGAACCAGCTCAAGAATTTAGCCACTCATACTCATCATAGTATTGAATAAAGAGAAAGAAAATTCTTTTATTGATTTTTGTAAAAGAATACAAAAACTAAATCTTGAATCTCTAAAACTTTTTAATAATTATTCACCACTCAAAAGCATTCAAAAACATTGCATAATTCTGAATTACATTGGCTATTTATACCCTTACAAAATCTTAATAGGAAATATATTTGCAAGGAAACTCTATATTTTCTCAAAAATCTTCAAAAATATTAATTTGTGGCTCTTCCCTTCAATATCCATATTGACAGCTGCTCTTGGATTGCATTATAGTTGACGGATGTCAACCAACAAGTAGCTATCGATAGCTAGACCTGCAAAATCACAGTTCTGAGCTGTATTTGAGATACGTTTCGATTATTCGATTTCTTCGCATATAAAACCTGTAAAAGCACTAGAAAATACTATAAAAATATCATAATGAGGAATTTGATTAACAAAAATTATTTTCTATTAATTTCTTGTATTGATCAACAAAATTAGATTACGCTTGCATAAAATAAACTAAAATAACTACAATTAACCATAATCACATCATGCGCGTGAACTTGTTTCATAACTCTTGTACTTGTTAGTATCTCTGTATGTGTCATTTTATATTTATATAGCTATTGATGTATAAATTCTTATTATATATGTCATATTGATACCTAGCATACTAATTACACTTGAAAAGTTGAAGATTTTTAGTTTATTTTATGCAAGTATAATCCAATTTTGTTGATTGATACAAAAAATTAATGAAAAATTATTTTTATTAATTAAATTTCTCAGTATTGTTTTTTTTTTTAGTATTTTCTAGTATTTTTGTAGAGTCTTATATGCAAGAAAAATGAAGTATAGAAGTATATCTCACGTATTTGTTCCGATCTGTGCAAAAACAGGATTGATTATTGACAATTAGGAGATACATGTCAACAACTGTCAACTATAAAAGACACTTGAGAGGCGCTATTGAAGGAAGTGGCTGTAGATCCTATTTCTGAAGATTTTTTTAGAAGAATTAAGAGTTTCTACGTAAATAGAATTCCTATTAGAGTTTTTATAAGGCTATAAATAGCCAATGCATCTCATGTTTTGTAACGAGTTCTTAGAGAGAGAGAGAGAGAGAGAGAGAGAGAGAGAGAACCATATAGAGTTTTATAGTTTTAGATTGAAGATTTTGATTTTGTACTCATTCATATAAATTAATAAAAGAATTCTTTTTCTCTTTATTCATTACTATAATGAGTATGAATGGCTAAATTCTTGAGTTGGATTAGATATAAAAATAAACCCTTCACTAATATGTTTTCTATGCTTATTAATTTTAATTGTTTTATGTGAAAATTGATATCTTTGATTTTTGTAACCTTGGAAGGTATTACATATGATTTCGAGTTTTTGATGTTTTATTATTTAATGAGATATTTGTTGCTTAGTTTTTGATATACCGTAGACTCTTTAAGCACGGTATATGCTTAGACTTTAAACATTTATTTTTGTTATTCATATTGCATGCTTAGATTAAATTCAAAATTCATATATGATTAATTGGGAGAAATTATTCAAAGTATCAAGTTTGCAACTTAATATATTTTGTGCTTAATTGAATTATATTTTGGTTGTAGGAAGACCATGTTATCTATACAACTGAGATAAAAAAACATAAATATATCTAGTAAATTATCTTATGGGGAGTTAACATCCATCTGACTAATAATTTTAGTCAAAGTAAATTTTCATTCTTAATTTTAGTTTTTAGTTAATAAAAATCCAATATTTACTTTAAATTTTAGTACCGTAATTTATTTCTAGTGTTATACAATTATAAAACGATCCTCGAGAGAACGATCTTAAGTTACTGCACTTGTTCTACTTATCGATATCTTACACTTGGAAGTGTACAATTTAAATTCCAATCACATACAATACATTGTGGGTATAGAAAATAAATGATGGAATGAAACACGTATTATGGGAGTCTCTAATTTTGTTTGGAATTTATTTGTTGATATGTGGACTGACACTATCGATTTCTATCTTTTGTCTAGTGACAGACTGGCTTGTGTAGAGACCGGTGTTTGAGGCCATAATCTCGGGTACGTATAGAATTTAAAATTCCTGTATTTGTTTGCTTAATGGTAGACTGGTTCATGTGAGGACCGGTGTTTGTGGTCATGGTATAAGATATGCATAGAACACTCCTGAAACACTTGATTACTTCTACTATTTAGTTCCAAACAAATATGATAAAATTTGTACTCATTTTGCTTGATCATAGTATGTTTCATATATCATTTATTTCATGATTCATATTTTATTATACATTCTTTGTACTTCATAACCCATATGCATGATCATGCTATATTATATATACTATGTATTTCATGATTCATATTAGATTTTGCATACCATGCACCACTTGTTTCTTGTTATACTTGGCATACCTTTTCGCATGATCGCGTTATACTATATATACCATGTACGTCATGATACATTTTATATTTAACATCTTTAAAATTCATATGCATAAATTTTTTTTATTGTTTTCTATTAGAATGTCCCATACACATTCTTATATGGTCCTATAGAATTGCCCGAGTTTGGATTTGTATTCTTATTTGGGTTCTGACTCTTAAGATTATCACACTCCAGGTTTAGTAGTAAATATAGCCACAGTAGAGGAGGAGGTCTGACCCCTCAAGAGTCTATATTTCTAGGAGTTGGCCGAGTACCAATAGCCAACTTGTAGAATTTTTATCTCGTTTGTGCATTTATCATTTTGATTTGTATATGCATATGTATCCTACTTCTTAGTTCTGTATGCCGTATCCAGGCATTCATGAATATATTCAGTACTTATGTTGCTCTATTATGATACTATACTTGACTCCATATGAGCAATCTTTTTATGTGCATATTACTTATTATTTTCATATATCTGCTTTTGGATATTTTTATATTTATGCCTATAATATTATGACAGATAGATTTAGACTTGCGGTATATATCTCATATTTACGAGCTTCCATAACTCTTTCTAATTATTGTTTGAAAAAAAAGTGGCCTTGTTCACTTTGGTATTGAGAGTGCATACCAATGACATGCTACTCATTATTGAGACACACACTCGGACCCATAATGTGATTTGGAGCGTCATAGAGTGATATCAGAGCAGCCATTATTTTTATCATTTGATCATGACCTTAGAATTTTGCCATTGTCATACAAGCAATATCCCTTAATATTTCCTTTTTTCCTTACCTTGTTCTACATCCTATATTTTGTTTCTGATTATGATTATGTCCTTATCCTTTTATTTCCAAATAAATGACTTCTCGTAAATAAGATTGTGAGACTATATATAAAAAGAATATATAATGATGATTGGGATAGTTGGATTCATTTTCATAATCTCATATATGGTTACTGTTCTTTTCAGTATGTTCATGGTAACAAACTTGTATGCCAATTAAGATACAATATAGTATCTGTAAGTGCCTTGGGAAGGCACTAATCGGCTGTTACTATACTTGCGCTACAGTTATGATAGCTTTTATATAGAAAGGTAGAGAAGTAATATGCTCATTTTTATTTTTGTAGACATAACAGAACAAGCAGCCCAAATCAAATATTTTCGTTAGGTGAATTCAACTAACAAGAGCAAATTCAAATATTGCTGATACAAAATGGATCCAAGGCCATAATTGAACCAGAATCCCAAAGAACTGCACTAGGAGTAGTTTGGATTAAAGAATCAAATCAATAGATGAATTGAGAAACATATTAATCTTTGATAAGGTGAATATTTTATCAATTTGTTTCTTGGAGATGCAAGAATTCAAACTGTTATGGTAATTTGTTTGATCTGGATAGAACTTAGTATGATTTGATTCAGTGAGACTTCATTGGTATGCTCAATTTGATAATAGGATGATTGAACAAATAGGGGTGGCAAATGATGTAGCATTGATAGAACCAAACTGAATAAGGAAAGTACTGAGTGCATGAATGTTTATTTGGTTTATCGAGAAATATGTCGGTTCTGAATTGTTAATTGGAGAGGCTTGGGATTTAAATTTTGGTGTTTTTGAGATATATTCTATTGTAGTTAAAAAGGGAAAACTATGTTCAGATGAAACTTAATTTATCAATCAAGGTTTTCTATTGAAGATAAAAGATCACAAGAATGGAAGATAACTTTGTGATATTAATCAGTTATTTATTTAATTAGTGTTGGAATGGTTTGATTGTGATTCATTTGGTATACCTATGCCATCTTTATAGTCAATATTGTTTTGATTTTGGATTATATATTATATTAAAATCCTTTTTTGATGTTACATTTTATTCTGGATCATAGATCCAAAACCACATGATATATCATTCTTTCTGAGGAGACACTTCTATATTCCATATACAATAAATATTCAAGTGATTCGATTGATGAAATTTGGTATGATACTTAGAAGATCAATGAGATTGATATTCAGATATTTATTCTAATATTTAAGAGCGATTATGAATATCCTTTTCTAAGGTGAAGCTTGAATTTTTATATGGTTAAAAGTTTGATGACTATTGGAGATACCTAAAATTGTTGAATTCGATGATCCAAGTTAAATTTTTAGGACATAAATATTTGGGCTATGTGATAAATAATGTTGCCCTTTGTTCACCATAAAAAATTGAAAAATCTTTTATTGACAATTTCTCAATAGAAATATTACAATTATAACAGTTTCCAGTTTATAAAATATGAGAAAATTTTAGTTCTCTCTTTATTTAAAGTCGGGTTATGTAGCAGTCGTGGAGAACGATCCTGCTCTCCGTTGATACTCTGAACAAGTTCTTCAGTTGGTAGACTTTTTAAAGCTTTTAGATGCAAGGACTTTTGATTTTAGCACAAGTGCTCAAGTAGAGTATATTCAACTGATCAAGAACCGATTATTCAACCCATTTCTTAGCCCAACTTTCGACCATTTATAAAGCTTTGGAGACCTTTGAATTAGTGTAATGGCCCAATTAATGACCTCCTTGATTGAGAATTAATTCAATGTCTTTTAATCAATTAGATTTGTGTTAAATCTCTATGATTTGTAACCGACGTTTTTAATCTTCTGGATTTAAAACTGAAATGTGGATATCAGCTTTTAGATCTGCATTTTGATTTTTGATGGTTTGTGTGGCATGCTCAGACCCACGTTTGAGTGTCATTGGAGATGATTTTCACTCCTCGAGATTTTAAAATAAAACCGCGACCCTTTGGATTAGATCCACGTATCGGTTGTTCTTAACTTCAATTATGAGCTCAGAAAAGTCAGACGCAGATCTCTTTATTGTAGATAATTTGCGTTTGAGCTCCCAACCACAGGTTTTACTTGATGAGACCAGCATTTGTGTGTAAATGAGGATAGTTTTTATCCTTAAATAGTTTTGGATAGAAACACAACTCTTTGGAGTTCGCATGAATTATATTTAGCTCTAGTCATGAGCTCAAAAGTTAGCTAAATTTTAATTGATGATCCATATTTTAGTTTCTTAGACCCGCGTTTTTGTTGAAACGAGACTATCTTTGGGTTTTATGAGCCTTCGTGGGTTCTAATGCAATCTCGCATTTGAGTCTAATTCTCAGCAAAATGCGACCCTGCGGGGCCTATCTTTGTCAGTCTAATTTGCGGGTCTCTCTGAATGAAGATCAGCATTTTGGCTGACTTAAGAAATAAAATGCGACTCTGTAAGGGTCCCGTTTTAGTCATGGTTTTGAAATGCGGATCTCTCTATGACAAATGATCCATGTGTTAGCTAATTTTTAGTTTTTTCTTTTTATTTCTTTCTCAATAAATTTTGCAACAAAATCCCTCCAAAGTTTTCAAAATCTCATAACATTGAAGGTGTTTTGAAATACTTTGGATAAATTGATGATCAAAAGCGCGACCCGGTAGTTAAACATGCGAGTTTGTGCTTGAGAGGAGAAACACGACCCTGCATTAAAAATGCGGGTCTACGTTTTATGCGACGTATCTAGAGCTTCGCTGTTTTCTCTGCCTTTTCTAGCACAAAGATTAAAGCATCCCATGCTCTCATTAATGGAAAAATTTTTGCGAGATTTGGGCCAAAGATCTTGGCCGTCAAATCCTCTGGACGTAGATCCCGATTATCAAATCTCTTATATAAACTACCCTAGTAACTTCTGAAAAGATTTCGATCTCTCAAGTTTTCTTCCAAACTTCTCCAAGTTTTTTGTCTTCAAACTTTATTTTAGGCTCTTCATCTTCAAGTTTTTTCCAAGCTCTCTGTCATTTAACCTCTGGGTTTTTCTACGAAGGAGATGATGAAGAAGTCTTCAACTTCTAGTCAAGCCACTGGTAACTCTCAAGACCCATAAACTGCTTTTGACTCTTCTCCAGCAGTGGTTCGAGAAGAACCCTTAATTGGTGGTGAGTCTATTGTTTTGATTTTTCCTTATGATTCATGGAAAAAGAGCCGACTCTTTTTTTTTTTTGGGAAATATGTGTTCATGCCCCGTATTTAAGATTTGAAGCACAGGACTTCAAAAATTTTCTTTTTTCAAAATGCGACCTTGCATTTCTCAGGTCTCCAAATACCTGTGATCTGCGTTTTGAATTAGAAAAATAATTCTTTACCATAATTTTGTTTTAATCTCCCGTTCCTTTTCATGCAGTGAACTATACTTTAAATCCACCCTCCAAGAGTCATTACTTTGGCCACGTTGGTGGGTATGATAACCAAACTCATTTTAGACTTTGCAAGGACTTTCCAGCTTGCGTTAAATCCAGCAGCCGAGAGAGGAAGAACAAAATCTTAGTTCCTTGCCGTTCTACTTTGAACGAGTTTATGACAAATGCGCCTTTCGAAGAAAAGAACAGGAAATTGATAGTTAAGCCCTGTTTCTTATTTGGAGACGAGATACAGACTCTCGATAATTATTTAGATGATGGGGACTATAAGTCGATAATTATTTAGATGATGGGAACTATAAGTGGTTTTGTCAAGTCAAAGATCGTAATCTTTTTCTTCCGAATATGGAAAGATCTCACCCCTTCCTTACAAGCTATCTCTGTTCCAAGAACCATAGATTGGCATTTGAATAAAACACATGATGGAATTTAATTAGGTGGATTTAGCGCTGACTAGTTATTTTCTCAAAACTTTTGAAGAATATTTGACAAATATAGGTCTCTATCACGCAATAAAGGCATCCAATATGAAATCCTCACCAGTCGCTTTTATTTCTTTTGTTTATTTGAATCGTATAACCCTGATGCCAGTACCTTTTTCACACCATGTGATGAACTAGGGCTCGCACTCCATGAAATGTATGAAATTTCAGGACTGTCCATAGGAGAAATCCCTTATGAGGAATATGTTCCCACTAGGGAAGAACTTCATTTACTGGAAGCTCAATACCTTTCGATCTACGAGACTTACTGGGAACTGCTTTGTTATTATCACATTTGTGCTCATATGTCTAGCATCTGACACCATGGTATAAAGCAAAAGGGATGGTCAGACTATCTTTTCCCAAACTTTGAGGTAAATAATTCTAAGTTCACTCATCTTCCCACAGTTTCCGAACAGAAGGTTGAACATAGGATCACCCATTTTGGGACAAATGCCTATATTAATGAATCAGATGAAGATATCTTCAAAGCTGGAGCCTCTTTTGACAGTTTTCACTACCAGGCCCAACATCCTCTGTCAGGTCGAGCTTTACTGGCAGGTTTCTTGATGTTATGGTTAAAACGCTGTGTGGTTCCAACAGTGCCATAGGAAGCTTTATCAGTTGGATAGTATATCTAGCAATGCTGCTAGCATACGACCGTCCGCTTAGTTTACTATCAGCGATGTTTTGTAGAATACAGAGTGGGCTTAGGGTGCTAATAGATAAATTTTACAAAGTCAGAGAAGTTCTTGATAAGGATGGAACCACAAGGACGAAGACTACAAATCCACGGGTAGAGCGTCCATATACATTTATGATGGTTTGAATTGTCTTGCATTGTCCTTCATTGATGAGTCTGATTCATTCTCAAACAGACCTTAGCTCACCAAAAATCCAACATTATGAGAGATCATAATGGAAAGGTGGTTATATGGCCATGGTTCGTAGATAGCTTCAACATCATACCAATTATGGTTTGCATATGTGCTTCCCTTATTTTTCAAATATTGATTATGGTGAAGAATTCATAGACTCGCTTGGTGCTGATAATTTTACTACTCTATCTCCGTGGTGTTTCTGGTAGTTGATAAGTATTCGCCCTGGACATTTGGTCCTCCACATAAGAAATACTTCTTATATTGAACCATATTACCCCAGTCGTTTCTCTCTCCAGTTTGGATATGACCAATTGTATGTTGGGAATCCAAATACACCCATCAAATATATTGGTAATTTATTTGAAGGAGCCAGCGCTTGGTACCACTTTGTATCTGGTGACACAAAAGTTAAATTCAATTTACCTTTGAAGACCCCAAACTTGTATATTTCTTTTAGTTTCTATAATTGGTATACTGCTGCCAACTCAGTTCCTCCCAACTTCAATGTGAATAGCACCTATCTGAGGGATATTAAAATATGGTTTTCTCAAAAGAAAGAAGTAGGTAGCACAAGAGTTCTTGAACTAGATAAGTTTGGGCAGGAGTATGATAGTGAGGAGGATGACTCAAGAGAAGACAGAGATACCACAACAATTCCAGTGGATAAACCCATGGCGCCAGCTATTCCAGTCTCTGCTCCCCTTGTGGCAAAAGGGTCATCTTCAGGGCTAAGATCTCCTCCTCATATGATTACCACTAAATGAAAAGGTTAAAAATGGTCCCGTGACTTGCCAATCATCCTAGAAGTTATTTTAGCTAAGCCTGGTGCAGCAATTTTAAGTTCAACTTTCGAAGCTGCTGAAGAAGAGCAGGAAGAAGAGGATGAATCAAGACTACATCCTCATTCATCTAAGAAGAGCCACAACCAAGGCCTTATTATTAGGATTGAAGAGGGTGCTCAAGTAGTATCTGAGTTCAAGTATTATCTGAGTTTCCCATTGAATTAATCACAGAAACTTCTTCTAGTGGTCCCATTGAGTCTATTACTGAACCTCCTTCCACAAGAGTGCAGATAGGTTCAGAAGATTTAGTTCAAACTGACATACCAGATGCCTCAACTCCTGCTCCTCCGAGTACCCAAATTATTGATGATGATGAAGTGCGAATCATTGGAGAAGTTCACATATCAAAGTCTTTTTCAATGGCAGTGCCTGAGGATCATCCTGTAGAGACAGATCAAATCCATAAGTCTTTGCTTGATGTAATTCAAATTTTGATTTCTTTCGCCAAATCCACAACTTTAGGATTTAATCTTATTTTCTGATTCCAGAAAAAATTGATCATCCAGGTGATAATGATGATGATGTTGACAGTAAGGATGTTTATTCTTCCACTCCTCCATCAGATCATAGCAAGTATACTTTTCTGACGGCAGAAGAGAAAGCCAATATATACGGCCCTAGAGAATCAAGCGCTCAACCCCAAGGTTTTTCACCTCATAAAATAAAAAACTTTAATCATTTTATTTTTTTAATTTTACTTAATTATTTCCTCTTCTTTAGAAATGCTATCTCCTACCCTGACCTCAGAATATGTGCCTGAAATTGAGGCTTCTTCTACTAAAGTTGCAGTTCTAGCTGAGATTGTATCTGGAGTTGCTTCGACTACTTCTTCAGTTGAGGTTATTGAATCCACTCCTCATATTGAAATCAAGATTGAAATTACTCCTCTAGTTGAAACTGCTGTCCCTACTAAGGTTGTTGTTGCTTCCTTTGAAGATACAATAAGGATTACTTCACTCTTGAAGAGTCTGCTTTCCCATTTGTCCCCAATCATTAGAACTACTGGAGTTGCGTCCACTTTGTTGTCACTCCTCCTACATTCACAATCTCTTCATTGCCATTAGTAGGCTTTACGAAGGTTGACGTGCTTTCTGATGATTTACTTCAATATGCCATTAAAGTATTCTTTGATTTCCTAGACCATTGTTTTAACATGATTCTAAAGGGGAATTCTTTTGTTTCAATTGTCACCCTCTTGAATCTCTATGTGACTGGCATAGCAAGCGCTGGTGGAGAAGAGAAAGCAACTCCTTACAAACTTATAGTGGCTCAACTCCAAGACTATAGTGATACTTTGTTGAAAATCCGTAGTTCAAACAAGTCAGAAGTGGTTGAGACTACTTTTAAAAGATTGATGGAGGAACAACTCAAGTTTCAGGAAAAAGTCCAGAGAAAAATTAGTGCTTATCAGGCTCATGTTGATAAAATTCAATCAGCCAATTAATCTTGGTGTTCTCAGATAGAAAGTGTTGTTGCTTCGGTCAAGGGTCAAGATCAAATTATTGCGAGAACTCAAGAAACCATTGCTAAACCTCAGACTTATCTTGAGAAGACTTCCACAGAGTGTGAGGAGATAGTGAAGACCCTCAATGATTTATCTAGGCAGTATGATGATCTTAATAGAACTCTCTTGACTGAACAAGCGGAATTGGAGGCTCTTAAATCTGACTCAATGTGCGATGTGACTGTCAGCAAAGAAGAATTACAAAGACAGACTGTTGTTCAAGCTGATGAGGCTATTCAATTGGAGATGAGGGATGTCGAGGAAAAAATCATGGCTCTCTTGACTCATTAATTTGTAATGATTTTCTTGATATTGTTCAAGGAGCTCTTGTAAGGAACTTATAATAATGAATGGAAATATTTTGGTTTTTTTAAAGATATTTATTATCATTAATTCAGAGGTAATTATTAACTTAATGAATGAATTTAGTGTTGATGATCAGAGTTAATTGTTAACTTGACGCACCATTGACTCTTTTTGTATATTGTCCAGAGGTAATCATTAACTTGACAATATAGAGTCTGTATTCAAACGTCCAAATTAATTTTGCAATGAATGAATAACTTTCTCGAATAGGGGAGAAGTAATCATTAACTTTCCTTAACAAGTTGTAATTTCAACTGTTTAGTGACTTATAGTATAACAGATTTTGGAGTTGCTAGAGGTAATTTTTAATTTAACAAATTTTGGTGGAATGAAATCTTGTTTTACCAGAGGTAATTTTTAACTTACAAATTTGGTGGAATGAAATTTGGTTTTGTCAGAGGTAATTTTTAACTTGATAAATTTGGTGGAATAAAATTTAGTTTTGTTAGAGATAATTTTTAACTTGACAAATTTTGGGGGAATGAAATTTGATTTTGTCTGAGAAAATTTTTAGCTTAACAAAATTTTGGTGAGGATCCACGCTTTTGACTGTCTTCTTTAGAAACAAAACGTGACTCTTTGAGGATCCGCGCTTTTAATTGTCTTCTTTAAAGATAAAACGCGACTCTATAAGGATCCGCACTTTTGGCTGTCTTTTTAGAGACAAAATGCAACTATGTGAGAATTCACACTTTTGCCTATCTTCTTTAGAGACAAAACGTGACTCTATAAGGGTCGTGTTTTAGACTCTTTTAGGTCTGAAATGCGGATTTTGGTGGAAAAGAATTAAGAATCTATTAGAGATAAGAGTTTAATATGACAGGCTTATGGAATTTTTAGCAAAACCCTACCTATTAAAGAATTTGATTAGACTTTACTAATTAGCGCTTGCATTGGGCTAGCCACGCTATTTCCGTCAGTATGATAAGTTGTTGAGGATTTTATTTGTACTTAAATGCCAAACTTTCCTCTTTTTTTAACATTAGCAGGTTGGAGTAATTCATGCTTTTTACTCCTAGCATGGTGGAGTTGTTAAGAATTTCATTTGGACTTAAATGCTAAACTTTCCTCTATCCTTAGTCATAGAGACATTGGATTCATTTTCATTTAGTGCTTCTGTTGGTGTGGATAATTGCATGTTAGCGGCAAGCTAGCATAACTTCATTTGCTGTACTCCATTGGGGAAGTTGATGAAAATATTGACTGCACTGTGATAAAACTTGGCAGAAATAAACTCCTTATAGATGAGCTCCATTTGATTGGTAGACAAATTGGTCCTATTTTGAAAATAATAGTATTAAGAATTAGACACATTCATTAATCTTTTTATAGCCTTCAAATGCTCGGTGTTTGAGCAGACCAATGATCAAGTCATAGTGCTGAACTTTTCTTTTTATTGAGAGAAAAATTCAAGCATGTGTACCAAATGATTTGATACTTTTGTACTCTTTTCTGAGATACCGGTCGAGAATACATTTAATAGCTTGTACCAAATGACCAGTCATTGGTCGAGGATTCACTGATTCGATTGAAGATATGATTAAGGGTTACTGAAGAGGATATATATCTTACACGACTTAATTTTTGACTTGATTGCTTCTTACTATTACATAACATGTTCATATGCAATCTATTTTGCCTTTTAAAGGGTTCGAGGTCCTTCTTCACAATTATTCGTCAGAGACCGGATAATTAGCTCAGCCTTTAGGGATTTCTTGAATATTACATTAAGAGTAATATCTCTTTAGAAACTTCCCGTTGATCGGCATCATTATTTCATCGCCATTCGGCTTCGCCAACCGATACGTGCCATTTGAATATGCTACGTCAATGACAAAAGGTCCTTCCCATTTTGCCTGGAACTTTCTATTGGAACTTTGATTAGTTATGATCGGTCTTTTTACCGAAAGCACTAGATCACCTTTCTTAAAAGTTCTCTATTTGATCTTTTTATTAAAGGTTTTAGAGATTCACGCTTGATAAAACTCAATGCTCTATTGAGCTTCAAGGCGCTTGTCATCAAGGACTTAGAATTCTAGAAGTCTTTGCTAATGCTTTTATTCTTGAGTCATTTTGGTTACTAACGCAACTCGCAATGATAGAATTTGAATCTCTAAAGGAAGTACTACTTCGGATCCATACACCAAAGAAAAAGGTATAATATTTGCAGGTGTTCTGACAGAGTTCGGTATGCCTAAAGACATTATCCAAGTTTTTCATTCCAATCGTGTTGGTTTGATAAAACAAACTTCTTAAGGAGTTTCACAACATTTTGTTGAAGGTTTCTACTAAACCATTTAGCCACAGGATAGTATGGGGATGAGGCCACACTTTTGATTCTGTATTTGTTACAAAATCTGGAGAATGACTACTCACAAATTGAGATCTGCTGCCATGAACAATTCTCCTAGGCACCTCGAAGCGGTATATGACATGATACGTGATGAATTTGATCACATTTGATGTTCTTACTTTAGTTAGGTGAACGACTTTAGTTCACTTTAAAAAATAATTAGTTATAGCCAATATGAACTAGTGGCCCCTTGTTGATGGTGGCGAAATTGTCCAAATAATATCCATTCCCCACTGTTCAAATAGCCATGATGTAGCCATTGGATGAAGATATTATGGTGTTTAATGTATGAAATTTGCATGTATTTGATAGAATCTATATTTTCTGGCATAAGCAACTGCGTTTATCATCATTTTGGGCCAGTAATATCTCATTCTTCGGAGGCAATTCTAGAGTGTCGGTCTCATTCCCACTATCTGATTCATCTGGGACAGGTTGTTCAGCCGCTCAAATGCGTCTTGATATGGCAGCACATCAATAAAATAGTTTTCAACCCCCTTAAAGGGTTGCTTTTCTGCCACCAGGGTTTTCACATTCCCTTCCTTGTTTACATACTTTATACACTGGTGAAATGTAGATGGAATAATGAGGTTGAGGTGAATTCATGGCCTTCCAAATAAGAGGTTGTAAGACTTGTCAGTATCTATCATATAATATGTGACTTCTGTTTTTAGATCACCGATCTGGCATTTCAGCTTCACACTGCCTAAGGGTTTACTACCATTAGCGTTAAATTCAAAAATAATTGTATTTGTTGATGCTAGTCTACTGATTGGAACAACCAGATACTGCAACACCTTCCTTGGCATTACACTTAGAGCGAATCCAGGGTCGACTTGAATTCGGTCAATCTCGACTGACCCTATGTAGCCTTTGTAGTACAAAGGCCGATGATACTTATTATTCTTCACTTTCATATCTTTTGGAGTGAAAGTTATGCAAGGTATCTTCTTAGATGTCTGATGGCATGCTACACAGACTTCTTCTTCTTCTATTATTTTTGGAATTTGGACCATAAATACTTCAGAAACTTGCAGAGTCTCTCTTAAGACTTCTCTAGTTTGTTAAGACAGTCTCAGGAGCTCATACAAAATAATTCTTGCAGGAATGTTGGCCAATTGTGCCAACATATCGAATTGGAAAGGCTTCTTGGAACTATCTATAGGCTCTTTTTCTTTATTTTTAAGAGCTTTGTCACTAAACTCTTTCTGCTTGTTCTTCTCTAGAGACTGGGGTTCAACTATTTGACCATAAATTTTCAAGTAGTCTTTTTCGAAACAAGTCTCAGAGGGTTTCTGCTGGTCTTCATTGACTGCTAAGGATACTTTGAGAGAGGACGAACTCATGCATCATCTTCAGGAATTGCGGTGACAACATTGGAAGTGCGCCCCCTTTCCTTTTGATTTCTTCTTAGATGAACTCAAATTACATTGCTCATCTTCAAGGAGGTCTAGATATACCCACATTATCTCTCGTTTAGATGTTTCAAATGGAGATAACCCTTTCTTTTATTGCTGATGAGGATCATAATTTACGACCCTCATTGTGCCTTTTAGAATTGGTTATACTCCATCTTGAACAGTTGATTCTATCCAATCTGGAGTTTTTCCAAATTTGAAAGTCACCATGTTTGTTGTTATCTTCTTCTAATCTTCTCACAGATTGATAACATTGGCATCCACCAAAGCCTAGATCTTATCCTTTAGAATGTAGCAGTTCTTGATAAGATGGTTAATGATTTTATGATGCACAGAGTAATTGAAATCATAAACCATTCATTTCAACTCTTGCAATTTCAACATATTTTTTATCATGAGCAAGTTAAAATGGTGGTGGTGTGCTCATCTTTGAAAGAATATTATTTATAACGAACCTGTAATCGAGTAGGGGTCCTAGGAGGAAGCTTAATAGGGCTTTAAGCATTTACGACTATCGTCTCTTTCCCTTTGGGTCGAGATAATTGAGGTGTTTCAGGATTGTTTCTTTTTTGTCTTCCTCCTTCAGCCTCAAGTCTTTATGTAATTTCTTCGGCTTCTTTGGCTTACAATGAAAGATCTTTCCAAGTGGAGGACTTTATAGCCCCCATTCTGGCAAGAACTTTGGTGGAGAGATTATGCCTGCAAGTCTCTACTAAAGTTTTCTTGGGCATCCCATGTGGACATCTCAAAGAATCATTTCTGAATCTCTTGATAAAATCCCGAACAACTCCCCCTTCTTTCGTTTTGTGGCGAGGAGTGTTAGCATTGAAATCTCCATGTCATCTTTATAGAACCTGATCTAGAAGGCTTTTTCCATGTCATTCCACGAGTTGATGGTTCCTGGCTCCAATCTCCAGACCCGTGAGGGTACTAACAAAGACTCATGTGATGATTGGATCATTTCCAGTCAAATGGTCCGTCTGTGATTTGAAATAGTAAAAGTGCTGATTAGGTGAGCCTTTACCATTGAAGGATTTGAGTTTCAAAGGTCTGTAATTTTCTGGGAATGGCATACTCTCCCTTTCCATCAGATATAGCTTTACGATCCCCAGCTCTTGCAAATTGTTTCTATGCATAAGAGCATTGAGTTGATTCTGGAAACTCTTCATAAAGGTGGCATTTGAATTACCTTCACATTCTGAATTTTTGGATTAATGGTGAGAATGTTTAGAATGGTTATCTTCTTCTTCGCGATGATTCTCGCTGTTACCATTAGTGTTTTCAAGAGGAGTACGTGGTTCATCTTCTTGTCTTTTCCCTTTATCCTTCTTTGGGTTGTGGGAATCTTTAGAAGAAGATTCTCCTTTGTTTCTTCTTTCTCTCTTCGATCAGGAGCTGAAGTATGTCTCTGATCTCATCTATGGTACCCTGTTGTTTCTGGATAATCTTGTCTTATTCATCCATCCTCTTCATGAATTCTTCTGGAGTTTCATGCGTCATATGTGCAAAGGTAGACTCCTCCAAGAAGAGTCTAAAGTCTGAGATTTAACTACAACAGAGTTTTCTGTTTACTCTTCTTCAGAGGAGACTCCATCTATCTTCCTGTAGTTCAATGGCAATGTCACTCCTTTCTTGAGTCGAGTGTTTTGAAAAACACTCTACGTCTTACTGAACACGCTCTTCAGACCAGAAGAATGTTCAGAGTCTGATGAATCTGTTCGAGGAAGGCTCTTCATTTTCTTCTTCTTTTCCCCCCTGAAGTTTAGCAGATTGGATGAAACTTCAGGGTACTCTGGTTTATAGAACTCTTGTTTGATAATGCATCGTCTTCTCTTTGGAGATTGGACTGCAGATGGTGCAAGTCTGTTGAAGACAGATAGCTTTACAGGAGTTGCAACGCAACGACAATGAGAGAGCATTGTGTTGATTAACTGTTCATAACTATAACAAGACTCTTGAGATTTTTCTCTTTTCTTGTTGAGAAATTTCCTAAGGTCATCTAATTGGCTCATTGTCTTGTTCATAGAGGCAACTTCTCCTCCAAATAGTATCTCCGAGACAGGAGTTTCTACTCACTTGATAACTCAAGCAACAAACTTTATTTTAGCTATAGTGGTGAAGGATAAGCTTCTAACGAATTCGGGATTGAAGGTCTTTGAGCCTTAAAGGCTAATTCTTTTTTAGAAGCACGGGTCGGAGGACCGCGCTTGTCTGTTGGAACACGAATTTGAGATCTGCATCTGCTTTCAGGAACACAAACTTGAGGTCCACATTTTGTTTCAAGAATGCGGGTGTGGGACCCTCATTTAGTCTGTGAAACACGGATGTGAACTCCACGTCTATGGTCAAAAATATATATGGTGGGTGAGCGACGTTTCTTGTAGGAAATGTGAATGAACCCATCTATATCGTGGTCCAGCTTCTTGTTGGGGACCACGACCTCACTCTTTTGTCACCATACGTGAATTAGAGTTTCGCGTGGTGATTTTATGATATTTGGTTTTTTTTTCATAGCTTCGCAGGTAGCGCGAGCTTTACTTTTTCTCAGATTCCTTCTCATGGTGCAAGTGAGAAGAACCTTGTCTTCAAAATCGTCTCCTTGAAAATCAGATAATGGTTGTTTCCCTTTATTATTGCAAGGATATTGACTCATTCTCTTGGGATCAATACGGGTCTTGAATGGGACAGACCCGGAGCCTTGTGCTGATGAAGGAGACTCCTCTTCTTTGAGACCAGACTGGTCTAAGAAATCCTTGGCAGGACCATCATCTTGGAAGCCTCATTGAAGGCTATGTCGTTTGAAAGCTTGCAGCATTTCTATAAGGATGTTGGGCTCATGGAGTTAGAGGAGAGAAATTCCTCATATTTCTCCAAGTTGAACTCGATGACGAGTGATTCGACCATAGTACAAACTGGGACTTTATCAGATTGAGTTACAATCTTATCATAAGAGATAATAGGGGTCCCCAGCAGAATCGCCAATTTTTTGTTCGCCATAAAAAAAATTAAAAAGTCGTTTATTGACAATTTTTCAATAGAAAGATTACAATTATAATAGTTGCCCATTTATGAAAGATGAGAAAATTCTAATTCCCTCTTTATTTAAAGTTGGGTCTTGTAGTAGCCGTGGAGGATGATTCTGCTCTCCGTTGACACTCCGAACAAGTTCTTCAGTTGGCAGCCTTTTTAAAGCTCTTGGATGCAAGGGCATTTGATTTTAGCACAAGTGGAGTATATTCAACTGATCAAGAACCCCTTATCCAAACCCTTTCTTAGCCTAGCTTTCGACCATTTATAAGGGGTTTGGAGACCTTGAAATTGGTGTAATGGTCCAATTAATAGCCTCTTTGATTAATGATTAATTCTCTATTTTTTAATCCGTTGTATTTGTGTTAAATCTCCAGGATTTGTAACCAACATTTTTAATCCTCTAGATTTGTAACTGAAACGCATATCTCAGCCTTTAGATCTGTGTTTTGCTTTTTGATGGTTCGCATGTCATACTCAGACCTGCGTTTGAGTGTCATTGGAGATGATTTTCACTCCTCGAGGCTTTAAAGTAAAATCGCCTCTAGATTAGATCTGCATATTGGTTATTCTTAACTTCAATTATGAGCTCAGAAAAATCAGACACGGATCTCTCTATAGTAGATTATCTGTATTTGAGCTCCCAGCCACAAATTTTACTTGATGAGACCTGCGTTTGGATGTAAATGAGGATAGTTTTTATCCTTAAATATTTTTTGATATAAATACAACCCTTTGGAGTTCGCATGAATTATATTTTGCTATAGTCGTGAACTCAAAAGTTAGTTAAAATTGCGGATCTCTCTTTAATTCATGATCTGTATTTTACTTTCTTAGTTAGACCCGTATTTTTGTTGAAACGGGGGCTATCTTCGAGTTTTATAAGCCTTTTTGGTCTCTAATGCAATCTCTCATTTGAGTCTAATGCTCAGCAAAACGCAACCCTACGGGGCCCATCTTTGTCAGCCTAATTCGTGGATCTCTCTGGATGAAAATCAATATTTTAGTTGGTTTAATAAATAAAACCCGACTCTATAAGGGTTGCGTTTTAGCCTTTCTTGATTTTAAAATGCAGATCTCTCTATGACAAATGATCCATGTGTTAGCTGATTTTCGGCTATCATTATGAGTTTTTCTTTTCTTTTCTTTCTTTCTCAAAAAATTTCGCCAACAACCTTGAGAGTGCAGAATGGAAAACTATAAATAATAATTTACTTGGTTGACTCTATAGATTTGGGATAGAATTTGTCATTATCTCCATCAATATTTTATGTTTATATCAGACTTCCTAATTTTAGTTATGAAGATCTATAAGTTTGACAGTGGACAATGGCATATTCTGTTTGGGATTCCAGACTGAAAACTAATTGAGAGTTATTGGAGAGATATCTACATCAAGATATCTACATCTATTTTAATATATACTGGTGTCCATTTAAATTCAATATGTTTCCATAAATGCATTTCTATCTACCTTATTATTATTTTTTGTTTTTTATCCAAATCTCGAGGACGAAATTTTTTTATTATGTGAGTAGACTGTAATGGCTCTAATTCTTAAACTCTTGAAGCGATTTATTTTGTAGCATCCGTATCAGTTTGGAAGTCCAAATGCTGATATACACTCATAGTGAGTAAATTGAGTTATATCTTTCAATATAGTCTTCAATTTCAAATTCCACAGAATGGGAGCCTCTTAGCTTATTATTTTGGGATTTTTTCATATTTCTCTTTAAGTATTACTGATCGGTCGATTTTCGAACAAATACCCAATTAAAATAATTAAATTTAATAAAGAGTTTCAATTTTAGTCTCTTCCCAACTTCAGAATTTTATCCTTGATCAATTTGGATTGAATTTGACCCAATAACAAACTTGTAATTAAGATGAAACTGAAGGTTTTTAAACATGAGAGCATACTCACTTTTCAGCAACTGTATGACCTCGTAAATAAATTAAGAAAAATCTGTAAAAAATAGATTTTTCCCTTTTGTGTTTCTCTTCATCTTCTCTTCAGACATCTAATCCCAATTTCTTTTCCTATTCTCTCAAATAAATCGCAAAATACTCAGCTTAAGAGTAGGCTGAAAATCCTTTAGATTGCTATGTGAACTTTGTTTTAGGGTTTAAAATCTTCAAATCAACTCTAAACTACTCCAACAATATGGAAAAATATTTTTCAGCACATGTCTATGTTCACTAGTGTGATTTTTAGAAAATTTCTCTACATTAGAGGAGCAATCGCATCAACATTGATTTTTCTATATTTTTTTGGATTATTCCGGATCAGCCAAATTTTAAGCAAATACCTAATTAAAATAATCAAATTAAATTAAGAATTTCATATTTATCCTTACACCAACTCCAATTTTAACTACAAAAACTTTGTAGCTTTTGTTCACCAAATTTGAGTTGGAATTGACCCAATGACAATTTTGTAAATAAAATAAAAATTTATGGTTTTTAACATTACTGCATACCTATCTTCCATCACATGTTTGACCCCGAAATAAATTCAGAAAAATCTAAAAAAATCAAACTTCTTCCTCTTATTCCCCTATCCATTTTCTTTTTAGACTATGAACCTTAATTCCTTCTCTATTTTCCTAAAATAAATCGCCAAATATTCAGCCTAAGAGAGGGCTGAAAATCTATTAAATTGTTCTTTGAGTTTTGTTTTTGAGTTTAATCTCTCCAAATCAAATCTAAACTTTTCCACCAACTTGGAAAAACCTTCTCCAGTCTCCACCATTGATCCTTAGTGTGATTCTTCAGGAATTTTTCCACTTTAGTAGAGCAATCACATCCATATCGCTTTATTTCCAATTCGGGTTCAAAAGAGGCAAAAATACACTCTCAAACCCCTTCAAACTTGCAATTTCTTATTGTAAATTCTTTTCATATGATCTCAATTATATTATTAACTGAATTTTATGCTTTTAAATATCCAAACATGCATGTAGCTTGAGTTTCATTACCCATGTCACCCCGTGCATGTTATGCGTGCACAGACTGTATCACTGCCTAGACCTATGCAACAGTTCATCTTACAACTGGCATAAATCCTGTATTTTAACTCCAATTGATCTAATAGTAGTATTTTATCCTGCATATTAACTGCCATTAGAAGGAGAATTCACTAATATATATTTTATCTAGCTGTAGAGGATCCTCATTTAGCCATTTTCCTTACCAAAAATAGCCTGGAAGATCACTGGTTGGTAATCTTCTGATTAGTAGCACAATACTAGTAAGTCGTAGTAAATTGACCATAACTTTTGTTCTAAAACTCCAATTGAGCTTATTCAAGTTTCATTGGATATCTAATTAAATTATTTAGAACTAATAGAAATCTTAGACTTTAAATTTAATCTTATTTTGGTTAAATCAAATATGGAATTCATAACTGTACCAGATCCATAGCAGTAGCACCATGCCTATAGTAAAATAACCATAACGTTTGCTCTAGAACTCCAATTGAACTCATTAAATATTCATTAAAAAGATGATTGAATTCTCTACATTGTTATAAAATCTTAGCCTATAATTTTATTTGTACTAGTCAAACAAGTAACAAAAATTCAGACTATCCACTGAATTGCAGCAACTTAGGCACATATACTATGTCTGTGCATGTATCTCTTGATTTATGATATGATGTCAATGTATATATATTCAATCACTCTTATTATTATCTGTACATATTGATCTCAGATCTACCATAGCTCATGTCTAGGATGCATGCCATCATGCATATACTATTTGATTCAAAACATGCATACATGCACACATGTTTTATATACATGTGCCCTATTACATATGACACTTTGATATTTAGCATATACTACATTGTGGGTATGGGAGAAATAGATAGTGGAATGAAACATATTGTGAGAGTTTCATATTATTTATATTGCACCTAGCAGTGCGGAATCCAATTCCTATATGAATCATCTTGGGACCGTAGTACCGAGCATGCATGGTACACTTCTAGAATTTGTGAATACTCCCACTATTCAGTTTCAAACTAATATGATAGAGCTTGTGTCAATTTGCGTGATCATATTACGCTACATATACTAATTATTTCATGATTTATGTTTTTTATGCATGCCATGTACTACATGATTCTCATTATAATCAGTATACCTTGTTGCTTGATCCTTGTACGATATGATTCATACTATATTTAGCACCCTTTAATTATGATATATTTTGCATGTCATATAATTTATGATCCAGATTATATTTTGCATACTTGTATTTCATGATTCATTCGTATCCATCTTTTATACTTGTAGCTCATGATTTCCATAATTGCACGAGCTTCGATTTATATTCTTGTTTGGGTTCTGACCCCTAGGGTCATCACACTCTAAGCCTGCTAGCCTTGATTACAGTGTTCTAGAAGGGGAAACCACCTCTCAAGGATCCACATTTTCAGGAGTACATCGAGCACTGGTAGCCAACTTCTCATAGTCTTCTTATCTTTTGTGTATGTATCATTTTGTGGGCATGTATCTTATTTTCTAGTTTGGTCCGTAGTATCCAGGCACTTCTATATATGTTCAGTACTTATATTGCTCTATTCTGATATTGTACTTGACTCTACATAAGCAATTTTTTTGTTTACATATTACCTATCATTCTAGTATACTCGTTTTTAGATATTGCTATACTCTTGCCTGTGATGTTGTGGTAGATAAATTCAAACATGTATGATATATCTCATATTTATGCGCTTCCACATTCTTACCAGTGTTTGTGTTTGAAAAAGAAACAAAATGGGGTTTTGTACACTCTGGTATTGAGTGTGACCGCCAATGACACGCTACCCCTTTATTGGAACACACACTAGGACCCAACTGTGTGGTTTGGGGGCATTATAGTTTCATTGCATCTGTCACACCGTGCATGTTATATGCGTACAAATCGTATCACTATGCAGACCTATACAACAGTCAATCTTAGAAGGCCATAAATTTTGCATTTTTACTTCGATTGATCTCATTCTAGTACCAATAGAAAGACGATTTTATTAAACTACAATTCTTTCAACACAGAAGATACTACTTTAGCCATTTACCTACCTAAAAATAGCCTAGAAGTTCATCGCGTTCTTCTGTACTAGATTAGTGGTTTAGCAGCATCATGCCTATGGTAAAATGGCCATAGCATTTGCTCTAGAACTCTAATTGAGGTTATTCAAGTTCTATTGAAAAACTGATTGCATTATTTACAATTCCAAAATTGTAGGTTCTAATTCAATTTTATTCTTGATCAAATCAAACCTAGAAGTTCCCTTGCATTGTACCAGGTCCACAACAGCAAGTTCATTGTAAAAATAACCATAACTTTTTTCTAGAATTCCAATTGAGTTTATTCAAAATTCATTGCAAAGATGATTAAATTCTTTATAATATACTAAATCTTAGCCTCTAATTTCATTTTTAACGTAGTCAAATAAGACTGGAAGTCTGACTGTCCACCGAGTTGCAGCAATATAGGTATATATATTTTGTTCGTGCATGTCCTGCTTGATTTATAATATGATATCTATGTATACATATTTAATTACTCTTGTTATTATCTGTACATGGTAAGTTCAGAACTGTTATAGCTCATGTCTAGACATACATATCATGTTCACGTATATGCTTCTTAATTTAAGATATGATATATATGCACACATATTTATTTATACATGATATTACTTATACATGTTATTCTTTCTTGAAAATAAAACTTGACACAAGTGAACTTATTCCATCACTCTTGTAGTTGTCAGTATATCCGTGCTTATCATTTTATAATCACATGGCTATTGATATGAAATTCTTATTGGATAAGTCACATTGATACTTAGCATACACAATATTGTAGGTATAGGAGAAATGAATGGTAGAATTTAATATATATTGTGCGAGTTCTTATCTTACTTGAGATGCATCCGCCAATCCGTGGACAGGCACTATTAGTTTTTAAGTTTGCCTAGTGGCAGACCAGCTTGTATAGAGACTGGTATTTGGGACTTTGATCCCATGTATGCATAGAATTTGGAATTACAGTATTTATTTGCTTAGCAAAGGATCCATCCATGTGAGGACCAGTATTTATGGTCGTGATACTAGATATGCACGATAGACTCCTGAAACACTTGATTACACCCACCATTCAGTTCCAAATAAATATGATAGAATTCGCACACATTTGCTCAATCATATGATTCTACATATACCATTTCTTCATGATTCATGTTTTATTATACCAAGCTTATACTTCATAATCCATATGCATTATCATGTTACATTATATATAAATGTAGTTCATGATTCATATTATATTATGCATATCATATACTATATAACTCCTATTATATTGGCATACCCTGTTACTTGATCACGTTATATTATATATGTGTGTGTGTGTGTGTACGTCATGATTCATGTTACATTTTGCATACTTTAATATGCATACCAATAAAATCTTTTATATTGTCTCCTATTAGCATGTTCCATACATATTCTTATATAATTCCTATAGAATTGCACAACCTTAGGTTTGCTATCCTATTTAGGTTCTGACCCTTGAGATTATTATACCCTAGGTTTACCAGCAGAAATAGCTGCAACAGAGGAGGACAACCCCTCGAGGGTTCATATTTTTTGGAGTAGACCAATCGCTAGTAGCCAGCTTCTTATAGGATCTTCATCTTGTTTGTGTATTTATCATTTTGACTTATATGTACATATATATCCTACTTCTTAGTCTGTACATTATATCCATATATTCTGGTAAAAATTCAGTACTTGTATTACTCTATTTTGATACTGTATTTGACTCTACAGGGCAGTCTTTTAATATACATAATGCTTATCATTCTATATATCTATTTTTGAATATTTCTATATTCATACCTATGATATTATGGGAGATAAATTCAAACATGTGGTATACATTTCATATTCGAGTGCTTCCATTTCTCTTTCCTGTAATTGTTTAAAAAAGGTCACGTGCATTCTGGAATTGAGAGTCCCCATCGGTGACACCCTACCCATTATTAGGATACACTTCCACCAGTGTAATTTGGGGCGTTGATCAATATCATATTTTATATTTTTCCTTTCATATTTTATCTATTTTTATATATAAATAATTGCTACTTGGGTATATTTAGTGTAGTTTTATAGGTAACAAAGGATTTGCAAGGAAGAGAAGAAGAAGAAGAAGAAGAAGAAGAAGAAGCAAATTTATCAAGAATATGAATAAAGAAAGTCAATTAAGATGAAGACAGAAACTCCAGTGCAGCAGCAGCAACTTCAAGAGAATTTTTGACCAAAATAAAACTTGAACTGGACAATTTTTTTGAGAAATTTGTAGAGCTCGGAACTATCTTCAAAATGAGTCCAAGAACAGATCAATCTGAATTCGTATGCAAGTGTTATGGCCGTTTTACTAAAGCACTGTATAATGGAAAATCTGATCTAGTGGGCTACGGGTATGCTGCACTTAATTTTGGATTTTGAACCCGAAAATTAGTATTTCATGCTATTTAATCTCAACCATTGACTTATAATACCAATGGATTGAATTAGAATTATATATCTTAAAATTAGTTCATGTTGGATTAGAATTATATCTTTAGTATTGAGTTTGAGTAGTAGGATTGTGTTTGGGTAATAAATAACCCATGAATCATTATAAATTGAGAGGGCTTTTTAGATGTAATTTTGTACTCTTGATTAATCAATAAATATTGGGATTTGGACGAAGGGGTAACTGTCGCCATAATGCGCTCCAGAGGTGACTCCATTATTTTCAAGGACTTTCTAGTAAGTAGAAATAATTAATTACTTTTTAGATAGATTTAATTGCTTTAGAGTTTAGATATTTAATCGCTTTCATAGAAAACAAATAGGATTTTTAATTAGAAACACGAGTAGCTAAATTAGTTTAGCTCTATGATGTAAAAGAATTTAGGAATCAACCATGTAATTGCGTTTTTATTGTTTTCTTTTTAAGATAAAATAATAAAGATATGATTTTTCCATGAAAAGATTATAATACAACAACTCGTAGATTAATATTTTGATAGGTTATACTTGAGTTAAGTTTCTTATTAGCCTATACTTAATTAGGGTTTGGGGTTGTTGATTTTCATTTTTTCATAGAATTATCTAATGATTTAGTTTACTTTTTGAAAAGTAGTATTTTTGATGAGTTATATTTGCACGCCACTTGATAGCTTATGCTTAGAACACTTTAATTAATAGATTAAAACTAAGAGATCAATTTTTATGATATGAAGAAAATAATAAAAGTAATACTTGGTTGTGAACTAATGGATTTGATATCCTAGGCTAATTAGAATAACTCGAAATCAACTTAGAACGCATAGTTAGCTCGTTAGAATAATAGGATTAGCAAGATAGTAAAACACTCTAGATCCCTATAGGAACAACCTGTAAAACACTACAATCGACACTTTATGCTTAAAGTAAAATTTTCACATCATGTTTTTAGCGCCGTTTCTAGGGATCGAGGGTGTTTTCTCACTTTTTCTAACGTTTTATGGGTTAACAGTGTGTGTTGAGTATACAGCGACCTAAAAGTTCAAATACAGGATATAAAAAGGGAAGAGAAAAGTCTTAGGAGTACACTGCAAAAAATAAGGAGCAGAACTCTTTGATTTGCCCGCCAAAAAGTGGCAATTGTCGCCATTTGGCGGCAATTCAGGTTGAAATCTCCCCCTATTTTTCTCAAGTTCTATGTTTTGAGTCTCTAGTTCTGTAATAAAAAATTGGAAACTGTAGGACATCACATTTTTTTTATCATATTTCTTCCACCATTTCATCTCACCACACCTTCTTGTATTAGTTTAGGAAATTCACGCATCCACTCACGGTTGTTGGTTCATGCTACATTGGACCCATGATCAATTTGGTTAACTTGTGAGATCAAATTTGTTCATGGGAGACAAAATAGACTAACCGATCTCGATTATTCAGGATCGATATTACCCATTGCACACATCACAACCGTCATGCATCAAACTTTCACACAGTGGGTAATCACTATGAACTAAAACTGCAGTATATCAATATACTTTCTAAATTCACTGGTTCTAATTTTGAGGATGCATATCTCTTTATCAGTGAATTTCAGGAAGTGTCGTGATGATTAAACTGCAACACTTGTCGAAGGATGCAATTAAACTTCAGTTCATTCCATTCACTCTTAAAGATAACGCCAAGAAGTGGTTGTACAATATGCCTATTGATTTAATCACTATTTGGAATGAATTCATTATAGTTTTTCTCAAGAAGTATTATCCCACACACAAGATAACAAAAATTCGAAATCAAATTAATCAATTTTGTCAAGTGTTAAGATAACCCTTCTGGAAATACTTAGAACGGCTCAAAGATTTGTTAGCTCAATGCCCCCACTATGCAATAGAAAAGTGGCGGTTATGTCAAATCATGTATGAAAGACTCGATTATAAATCCAAAACTGTTCTTGAGTCCATGTGTTAGGAGGAGTTTATGAAAAAGAATGAGGGTGAAGCATGGGACTTCCTTGAGGACCTATCATAGAAAACTATACAGTGGAGAGTCCTGCTGAGAAATTCAATATATCAACTTCTGCATATAAGAGTGGGATCTATAGTGTTGACAGCTCTATAACTGTCGAAACTAAGATTGCAGCCCTTACAAGGAGAATCAAGGCATTGGAGACTCCTAGCACATAATAAATCATATCCATAGCAGGGGTCTAACAATGATTATAATAGATGGCTAACGACACTTGAAAGAAATGTGGAGAACATTTTAAAGATGACGTTCAATTTAGACACACAAATGCAAAATTTAATAAAAGTGTCTACTGATTTTATACAACAGACTGACCAACAACTTCTTACAAGTTCTCAGTTGATCAAGAATATAGAGCAGCAGGTTGGACAGTTAGCCATACAACTGAGTGAGTGGGGCTGGGTACCTTACCAAGACAACCAATAATGAACCCCCAACTCTAACTCTTCTCAGTCTGTTTTATCCCATGTTTACCAATGCAATGATATTCGCACGCTCAGATCTGGCATGCAAGTGGACAATAATATAACTATACCCCCTAATCTCACTCATACTATTCCGCTGGCTACACCATCTTTTCCATCTCTTTCTCCATTTTCATCTTCATCACCTCCATTACCATCACATGCTCACTTGGAAGAACCTATTCCTATGCCGAAAGAACCATATCCTAATCGGTTTAGAAAGTCTTCACCACAAGTATAGAATATTCTTGAGATATTTTAGTAGGTGAAAGTTAATATTCTACTTCTTGATATTATACAACAGGTTCTACTTATACCAAGTTTCTCAAGAATTTGTGTACTAAGAAACAAGCAAGAAATGTTCTTGAGAAAGTTTTTCTTACTACAAATATTTCGCAAATCCTCTCTAACTCCTTGTCTGTCAAATACAAAGATTCAAGTTCCTCCACAATCTCATTCACCATTGGAAACACTATATTTGGTAGGGCATTGCTTGATTTAGGGGTAATGTCAACGTGCTTCGTTACACTATTTATCAGCAAATAGGGTTAGAAAAACTTCAATCTAGTAAGGCCACATTATAGTTAACTGATCGTTCAATCAAGAGACCACTTGGTATTGTTGAAGATGTGCTCATTAAAGTCGGCAAGTTCATCTTTCCAGTAGATTTCGTTATCATAGAAACTGAAATGGTTTCCAATCCACAGAATCAAATTCCCATTATCTTGGGCAGACCATTCTTTACAACATCAAATGCATTAATTGATTATAGGAGTAGCCTCATGAAGCTATCATTTGGAAATATGATTGTGGTATGAAACATATTCAATATGGATGAGCATACAATGAGATCCCTCATTGAGCTAAATATGATTTACAGTTTACACTCCCTTTCTACCTCTTGCGTTGATAATGAACCATCATTTAAGCAAATTTTCAAAGATGAGCTCATGCTATTAAATGAATTGGCATATACTAACTTTACGTATGATGATACTGGTGCAAGTGTGTCATTCATTTATGAGCAAACCTTTGAGGATTTATTTGCAGAGGAGCTCGCATTATTTCGTGACTTAGAACACCACACTTTACAATTGGTTCACTTGATCATGTTTCGCTCTTCACACCTCATGATATTCCTACATGTGTGTTTGTTACTAATGATGATTGGTAGGTTTATAATGAAGAATTCTTTAACCTAATTATTAATGTTTACATGTGGATAAAGAAAAAGCGAGAATGACATAAGAAGTAAAAAGGTAATTTTGCAACTTATAGGAGGATGATGAGACACAACAATACACCCACTTCACGTTTAAAACACACACACTATGAAAGTAGAAAGTGATCGAGAGGTCGTAACCGCTTTCCAAACGTTAATAGGGTGACGATATTGAGATCGTGATCTTTTACGACTCTCATTAGTTCTATATTATTTGTTAAATAGTTTTTATCTTTATTTTGCCGTCTTTGGTTCGTGTATGAGGGCATACACGAGTTAGGTGTGGGGGAGTGGGTTAGAAGATTTTTGTGTTTTCTAGGATCTTTAGTCTTTTTCTTTTTCTAGGATTTTTATTTTATTTTAGCTTTTTGGATTTCTTTATTTTACACTTTGGATAGTTTTAGGGTAACTAAAAAAAAAGAAGAAAAAAATCTAAAAATTTTTAAAAAAACTAAAAAAAGAAAAAAAATATATTTTCTTCAATAAATCAACTTAACTACAAATAAAAGAATAAATTTAGATTTAAAATTTAATAGGAGAGTATATTAGATAATACATTTAGAATTATATAAAAATAAATAAAATTCAAAAAATAAATACTGCTAATAGTAATTTTGAGGTAAGTGTATATCTACTTTTCACTTCACAATAGTTTATTAGGTTAATGATAAAGATGCTAATAATTAAGTAGTCTTCTCTCTCTAAACAAGAAAAAAAATAATAAAAAAGGTGAGCCTGGTATTTAAGGCAATGATCCTTTAAAAGAAAAAAATGTGAACTTGGTATTTAAAGCAATAATCCTTTAAAAAAAAGAGATGAACCTTGTATTTAAGTCAATAATCCTTTAGAAATGGAAAAAAAAATCAGAGTATGATCCGAGTAATCAAGTATTTGTGCTTAAGCAAGTGTGAATATTCGAATGAAAGGTAAAATATTCACAAAAAAAGAAAAAAAGAAAAAAAATTGTTTAGAGAGAAGTGATGAATCATGAGTTAGAGTTGAAGTCCAAATCCGAAATAGAGTATCACACGTGCACGTAGATGTATAGGAGCCAACGAATTATTTAGTGGGTATTGAAAGATAAGATTTAAATTTTTTATTAAAATGATAGGTGTATTTGATATGATACTTGATTTGAAAACTGAAAGTCTAAATGCATTCTTGAGTTTGTATATTAGTGAGATTAATTGATGAAAATATCAAAAAAAAATTTCTTTCTTCTGTATAAAATTTTTATTTTTCTTTATTTTTTGTTATCCTTATTTTTTTCTTTTCTTTATTCCTTAAACTACCTATTCACAAATTTTGTCGGTATATTCACTGCAAACTATTTGTCCACTAGGGTAACTTAGGGATTTAACAGCTTGTTATACGTGCTAAGTGCAATCGTGATTCCTGTGAAAGTGAGTTAGAATTTTTCTTTTCTTTTTTAGGTTTAAGTTTTACTCGAGAACTAGCAAAAGATAGGTATAGAAGTGTGATTAATATCATATTTTGTATTTTCCTCCCATATTTTATTTAGTTTTCTATATAAATAATTGCTACTCGGGTATATTTAGTGTGGTTTTATAGGTAACAAAAAACTTCTAAGGAAGAGAAGAAGAAGAAGAAGCAAATTTGTCAAGAATATGAGCAAAGAAAGTCAATTAAGGTGAAGATATAAATTCATGTATAGTAGCAGCAAGTTCAAGAGCATTTTCGACCAAAATAAAACTTGAACTGGAAATATTTATGTTTAAGAAATTTGTAGAGCTCAGAACTATCTTCGAAATGAGTCCAAGAAAAGATCAATCCGAATTCGTATGCAAAAGTTATGGTCGTTTTACTAAATTACTGTACAATGGAAAATCTGATCCAGCGGGCTACGGGTGTGCTGAATTTAATTTCGGATTTTGAATCCGAAAATTAGTATTTAAGTTATTTAATCTCAACCATTGACTTATAATACCAATGGATTGAATGAGAATTATTTATCTTGAGATTAGTTTGTGTTGTATTAGAATTATATCTTTTGTATTTAGTTTGAGTAGGAGTAGGATTGTCTTTGAGTTATAAATACCCCACGAATCATTGTAAATTGAGAGGGCTTTTTAGATGTAATTTTGTACTCTTGATTAATCAATAAAGATTAGGATTTTGTCGAAGGGGTAACAGCCACCACACTGCGCTCTAGAGGTGACTCAATTATTTTTAAGGACTTTCTAGTAAGTAGAAATAATTAATTATTTTTTAGATAGATTTAATTGCTTTCTACTTTAGATATTTAATTTCTTTCATAGAAAGAAATAAGATTTTTAATTAGAACCATGAGTAGCTAAATTAGTTTAACTCTAGGATGTAGAAGAAACTAGGAATCAATCATGTAATTGCTTTTTATTGTTTTCTTTCTAAGATAAAATAACAAAGATATAATTTTTTTCATGAAAAGATTATAATACAATAACTCGTAAATTAATATTTTAATATATTATATTTGAGTTAAGTTTCTTGATAGCCTATACTTAGTTAGGCTTTGGGGTTGTTGATTTTCATCATTTTCATAGAATTATCTAATGATTTAGTTTACTTTTTTGAAAAGTAGTATTTTTGATGAGTTATACTTGCACGCCACTTGATAGTTTATGCTTAGAACACTTTAATTAAAAGATTAAAACTATGAGATCAGTTTTTATGATAGGAAGAAAATAATAAAAGTAATACTTGGTTATAAACTAGTGGATTCTATATTCTAGGCTAATTAGAATAACTCGAAATCAACTTAGAACCCATAGTTATCTCGTTAAAATAATAGGATTAGCAAGATAGCAAAATACTTTAGATCCCTGTGCAAACGACCTATAAAGCGCTACAATCGACACTGCATGCTTACAGTAAATTTTTCACATCAGGCGTCACAAGCAGTGGCCATATGACTTGACTTCTTTTGTACTTAACATGTGTATTTTGTTATTAGATTTCGCTTTGTACTTATTCTTTTGTGGATTTCTATCCAGCCATGCTTATTTCTGGATAGTGATCCATAATGTATGTTTTTGGCTTGTATTTGTTACACTCGTTATTTACTCTATTTTCTAAGTTGCAGTTAGTTCTTAGTTTCTATTTATTGTATTTTGGTCCTATGTAACTTGGTTTAGAATTCATATCCATCCCATTTTATTATATTTTGGCCTCATATGCTCCGTATTGTGTGTGTTTGCAAGTACTGGACTCTGTTTCCATATCCCTTAGGAAATAGGGCGTTACAATTGTAGTTTTTTAATTAATTTATAGATGGGTGAAAGCCATATCATCGAGAGTAACCTTAATGAAAGGATGAATATTATTGCGACTATAAATACAATAGCCAACAATAAACCAACACATACAAATCTAACCGGGACAAATCCAACTTCAACTTCAGGAACAAAGAACAGGAAGGTGATCATCAAGTGGGATTATGAGACCGATGATATGCGAGAGGAAGGAGACGAGCTACTTGATGAGAAAGAATGTCAATGCATGCATTATTGAAAGGTTTATATTTACAATGTGGCACGTCTTCACTTAGAAATCATACAAATAATTGCAAAGAAAATCCTGATAATATGGAACCCGCCAAGTACAATTAATTCTCCAACTGACAAGAAAAGATGATAGGGTAAGAACTCTAAGTACTTGAAAATATAATGAAAGACAGTTAGATTGGTATAGTCTAAGATGATAAATCTAGATGAACTACCGTTTAAGTTTATCGAGTGTGTTGTATTTAGACTATTTACAATGATATTGTTGCCCAAAATTTATTATTCTGTCTAGGTAGACAATTGGAAGAGATATCTATCAACTCTACTTAGACTACAAGATGGTTCTAAAAAAAGTATCTGAAAATGAGATCTTATTATTTTTGTCTCACCACTGACACATGGACTTCAGTTCTAATGATTGACCATATGTGTATAACTGTTCACTGGATTGGAAAAGATTGGAACCTTCACAAAAGAGTTCTGAACTTCTGTACTATAACAAGCCATTGGGTGAAGTTCTTGGTACCACATTGAAAATGTGTTTGTATGATTGGAAAATAGAGAAGTCTTAATTACTGCTACTGACAATGCAAATTCTAATGACAAGATAGTACAGTATTTGAAGAGAAAAATTATTAACTGGAATGATAAGCATGGTATATATCTTAAAGGCAAATATCTTGCACACATCATGAATTTTGTTATGCAAGATGGATTAAATGTAAGCTCATTTCAAGGGTTTGAAATACTATAAGTATGTAAAGCAGTTACCTTTACGATGGGCAAAATAGGAGGCATCGTGTTGAGAAAGTGAAAATAGCAATTGAGACATGGATATATTTGGATGTCCAAATAGGTTAGAACTCAATATACTTAATATTGCAGGCCACTAAGAAATGCATTCTTCTCTTTATCAGTTGAGTTGGAGGATCCATTGTTTAGACAAGAACTTACAAGTGTGAATGGGAAGATTCCTGATTAGGATGATTGGGATTATATTGATCGATTATATCGGTTTTCGTTAACCTTTTATGACTTTGAAGGTTTTGGACAATTTATATGTAGCATCTAATGTGTTTTTTCATTAAATTACCAATGTTGAAGGTGAACTACACGAGGATATGATAGATTATAATATTCTCATGTGTGAGATGGTTCATAGAATGAAAGAGAAATACAAAAAGTAAAATGGTAATTGTAAAAAGATGAATTTATTGATGTTTATACCATTGGTTCTCGACCACAATTCAAGTTGAACTTTGCATAGTACTGATAGGAGAGAAGTCAAGGAGAAAGGAGTCAAGCAATGCCATCGAAATTGGAGAAAATTCATTAAGTTTTGTTTAATGAGTACAAATTTATACATGATAAGGAGAATAGTATTATAAATGATTTGCAAGTGAGACCATCACAACCTCCAACAACTTGGGAGACTGGTGTAGCAAAAAACTATCGCATGTCAGATAAATTCTATGCGCAAAGCTTATCTTCAGCGTATATCGCATTTGTCCAGAGTGAGTTAGAAAAGTACTTGAAAGAGGCTGAGGAGTTGCCAATCATCAGTGATGATATGTCAATCTTTTCTATGCTTGACTTCTAAAGCTCAACCGAGCTCTCTTGCTGCGAGAGCTCTAATGAGCTTCTGCAATGATTTTTAAGAAGCAATTTAAATAGTATAGACATAATTAATTAGTTATTAGTTTTATGATTCAATCTGAGCTCTTTCTTGTTTGTTTCTATGAACAAATGGTTATTATTATTATTATTATTATTATTATTATTTTGGATACTGTACCTTGTAGTGGTAACTTGCATTTGAATGGTCTGCTTCTCCATTAAAGAGTGAGCATGTATGGCTTTTCTAAGTTGAGTCTACTACCACATTTTTGCTATCTCTCAGGCCTCGGCAGGGAGCTCTTGACTCTCTTGCAGAGATCTCAGCTCAGTTATCAGATTTTGCTTAATTTCATGTACATTATATTCATGTGATACACATACGCATAGCGGCTTGTTGGCACAAATTCAATGGTGGAACCCTCTAATTTCTCAATTAAAATGAATTGGGTATGATTTTGAGCCGCTATGGTGGTGAACTTTCTATTATTGATTTTGAAAACAATGAATGGATTTGAGGTTGTCATCACGTCATGTAACTAACTCATATATGCTATAGTTTGTAATTAGTAGCTAGTAACTGGAACGTGTATTTTCCTTTTTTTTTATTTTTCTTTTTTTTTAAAAAAAGAAATCTACATGTATAATGTATGGATGCGGAACGATGATACTAGACTTCTATATTAGTAGATTAAATTATTTTTGTGGTGAATATTGTGACTTTTAAATTTGATTTTATTGTTAAAAATATTGTTTTTTTGATGCAATATTATAGTTTAAATTGATTTTTATTATTATTTTCTTTCTTATAACGTTGTCATCTTGTTAAAAACCTATCTTGTAAATGGGCTGCATGTACAGCCACTGCCCACTAAGCCTATTATTTTTATCGTTGACTCTCGAGAAAATAGTACAGTAATAACAAATGGAGCCTATCCTGATCCTCCCATATATAAAATAATGGCAATTTTGACTGTAGCCCTCTTATCTTCCTAGAAAGGAAACAGTAACAGATTTGATCGAAGTCTATCTCATATCCTCCCAAAAAGAGAAACAATAGCAATTTTAATTGGAGCCTACCTTGATCCTTCTAGGAAAAGAACTAGCTAGTGGCACAATAACATAAATTCCTAATTTCCTTTAAACTTGGAGTATTGTTCAATTAAGTATAAGTTGTTCTGTAAATTCAGTTTAGTGAGTGAATAAGTGAGCATCATTAAAATTCAGTAATGGTAACAATAATAGTAGAAATCAGTACAATAGTACAATAGTTCAATAATTTATTAACAATCACATAATATAACAGTTTGATAATCGATTAATATTATTATCATATCTCATTTAAATTCATTAATGATTTAGCATGTACAATAAATCGATACTCATATTTAATTCAGCTTTCTTTTGAGTCAAAACAATCAAATTAATAGTTCTAGTCGTTATTTACAGTGATTCAGCCCCTTTGTAATATATTTAACTTAGTCTCAATCCAAATTAACAATAAAGCAATTAATAAAATTCAATCATAAAATAGTGGTTGGAGTTCATCGTCACAGCTAGCCCACCGCTATAAGCAGTTATTGAAGTGGTTGTTTAAGCTACTATCGATAATGATTTAGTGGTTATTCTTCCAAAACAGCGCTATTGAGGCCATTATCGCAGTGGCTGTCGATAGTGCTCTGTGCAAACAATACAATAAAGTATGTTCCACACCCTTTTGAAGATTCTCTTCGAAATCAAGGGATAAATAGGGCCATATATTTTGTATAGATATATGGCTATCAATATTACCAAGATTTCAAGCTTTTGAATCAATAAAGATCTCACCGTATCCATCATATCACTTCTTGTTTATCTCTTTTCGATAAAAAAACATATTTTTATATAAGTTGAGACATGAAATAATAATATATCAACCAGATCATCCGATGAAAGATGTTAAAATATTTCTTTTAACATGTATACAATAAATTTAAACTCCTTTAATAATAAAATTATATATTGATATAATAATCACATAAAAGCTCTATTTTTATGCCTTATTTTAGCAAAACTCCTCTATAAGCACCATTACAATTATTCCATATATATATATATATAACATAGTTATAAAATTTAAATAACTTATGTAATATGCACTTTTAAGTGATATAACTCACTTTGGCCTTAATTTGAAGGTTAGATCTTATGATTTGGAGTATAAAAGGTGTCAGAATCTTCAAGAACACTCCAAAGCCTCCAAGGCTGAGATCCTTTCCTTCTCATCTCTATTTTTATGTGTTTTTTCCTCTTTTGCTACATTCTGAAAAGTGATTTGCAGTCAACGGGTGATATTTTTATAGGGGATTAAAAATGCTATTTTATTTAATAATCTTTTAGATGGAAGGTCAAATGGGAATTCTGATTGGATTCACTGCCTAGTTAAAAATAAAATTCTATGTAACATGCAAACTACATGAATTCTCAACCTAATAATTGGATAAGATCAAATCTAATTTAATATGTTCAAAATATTTTATTAATTACAATTAGATTATCAGATTAATTGGTGTTGGGTAGGTTAAGTGCTATAAGATTATAAGTTCAAGTCTTGGTCTCCCCTTTTTTGTTTAAATTAATTAACATATTCTCCTCTTTATTTTTTTTTTACTCTTTTTATTTTAAAATTTTAATTTTAAAACACAAACTATTGTTTAAATAAATAAAAAAAAAAAAAAACCACATAGCAAAATTGATTGTTTTATTTTACCACCCTTAGACAAACATTTGTCCTCGAAAATTCTAAGACTCAAAATGATGCAAAAAGGAGTTATATGATTACTCAAGTAAGTGCAGAAATTGATCCCGAGTGTCTTCCTCTCACTCCACTATTATCTCTCGGGTTGAATACCGATTCAAAGAAGCCAACAGAAGAGGGATTACCATGTCCTTTAATATTTTCTCTATTATTGATTATGACCATTGGTTGCTCTTAATAAGAAAGATGAGATCCGACCTTAAGTATAGAGTAACCCACGATATGAGTCTCATCTCGAACATCGATATTAGTTGTGAAACATGGAAAACATCATGTACTCTCTCTAAAAGGGGCGATAATGCTAAGCAATAAGAAATCTTACATATTCACTCTAGGATCTGGACAGATCAACTTTTCCTAGTTGCCAAAATGAACAATTCCTCCTGTAGGCAAAATCTTCAAGAAGAGTGATTCTCCTAGTTGAAATTCCAGAAACCATCAGTGGATGTCTGCTTATCTCTCCTGTCGATCTTGAGCTACTTTCAAATGTTACTGCATTAAATTAACCTCGTCCACCATCTGTGTAATTATCTCTAGGCTGAGTAGCTTCCTTTCTATGATAATAAATCAGTGATATGCATTTTCTCCCATATATATTCTCGAACGGTTACATCTTGATACTCGCTCAGTAACTATTATTGTAGGCAAAATCCATTAGAATTAGGTTATCCTCCCATGATACTTCAAGATTAAGCATAGAAGCCCTCAGCAGATCTTTAAATATATAATTGTCATTTCTAACTAGCCACCTGTTTGTAGTGATATGTTGTGCTAAACTCTAATTTTGATGCAACCTATCTTGAAGCTTCATTTAAAATTGAGATTTAAATTGGTTATCTCAGTCCGATGTAAATAATAACATGGAAACCATGCAATCTTACCCCCTTGTGCATATACTTTTTGGTTAAAGCTTTGATGGGCCGTCTAATATGAATGATATTAAATGTGCTACATTAGTGAGATAGTCTGCATTATTACCCTTAGGACTATGTGACAACATAATCACAAATACATGGTAACGCTCTCCTATTTTTGAGCTAATGTGGGTAAAGGTTGAAGAAGTACTAGTGCTCATTGATGCTATGCCATATCTTAATAGGAAGTAAAATATTTGGATACAAACTTGTTGATCTCACGATTAATCCCATACCACCAAAAGTGTTGTTTCGTGTATTTATATATCATCTTTCATCCAAGATGAACGGAATAGAATGAATCATGAGCCTTTAAATGTACTCCTGCCGAATCTCCCATTTGCATGGGAACACAAAGCCTATTACCGAACTGAAGAGACTCGTCTATATGAATACTCAAGTCCATCCCTTGTCAAGCCTTCACTTGTCTTCTGAATCTTAGCAACTCAGGGTCATTTTCTAGCTTTTATTATATTCTCTATCAATTGAAGTTGCAAAGCCATTTCTATGTCTCAATACTAGATAGGATAATTTCCAATCCAAGTTGTCTGATCTCCACAAGTTGCTTTTTGATGACCTAGCAATATTGTTATAGGCTTCCTATTCAAAGCATCTGAAACTATTTTGATCTTACTAGGATAGCATTGTAAACCGATATCATATTTGTCCATCTATTCAAGCCACCTTTTCTATCTCATATTGAGTTTCGTCCAACTGAAGACGTACTCAAGACTCTTATGGTCTTTATTGATCTCCATTTTGCTACCTAGTTAATAATGTTTCCAAATCTTCAAGGCTAAAACTATATCTGTAAGCTCCAAATAATGATTTGGGTGGTCTTCTCCATGTGTCTTAGCTGTAGAGAAGTATAAGCTGTCACTCCATCATGTTCTGTCAACACACAACCTAGTCATTGGCCAGATGCATCACTTTATACAACCATCCCTTCAGTCTTGTCTGGTACGGTCAACACTAGCGTTGTATGAGTTTTTGTTTCAACTCTTTGAAATCTAGATCACATTCCACTATCCAGTCACGCTTCTCTCCTTTCCTCATAAGCTTAGTCAAAGGTCCTGTAATCTTAGAAAAGTTTTCCAAGAATTTTTTATAATAATCAGCTAATTCGAGCAAAATTTTCACTTCTAACTCATAATTCAGAATCGGTCAAATCCGTCAACACTGAGATATTTGCTAGGATACACTTAGAGTCCATCTCCAGAAGCAATGTATTGCAATAATAAAATTTTCATTATTCAAAGCTCACACTTGCTGAGATTCACATGCAGTTTCTCATTTCTTAGTGCCCAAAACAATTCTTAGGTGTCTATCATGATCCTCCATAGTTTTGGAATCAACAGTATATTATATATGAATACTACAATAAACTCATACAAATATTGAGTAAAAACCCAGTTACTCAAGTTCAAGCAAATAGGAAGTGCATTCATCACTTAGAATAACATCACTAAGAATTCGTAATATCCATACCGAGTTCGGAAAGCCGTATTCAAAATATCTAACTTTTTCTATTTCATTTGATAATATCCAGACTTAAGATCCACCTTGAAAAATACTCTAACCCCACCAAACTGTTTGAACAAATTGTCAATCCTTAGTAGTGGGTACCACTTTCTTGGTAGTGGTCCTATTTAATTCTCAATTGTCAATGCACAATCTCTTGCCTCCATTCGTCTTCTCAGTCAAAAGCGTTGGTGCTCTCCAAGGCAAAGTACTTGGCCTGATGAAACCTCGAGATTCCAACTCATCCAATAGACTTTTTGATGTCCTCAAACTCTGGTGGACTCATCAGATACGGTATCTTAGAGATAGGGGCAATACCAGAAATGAGCTCAATAACAAATTTCACTATCCTGTCTTGCGGTGATCCCAAGAAATCATTATAGATGTTCATGAGCTCTGACACCACTAGGATCTCTGCTGGGATGGCATCCAAATAAGCTAGAACCCCTTCATATATGAGCTATAAAATCTTATGAGACTATTACCTCCAATAAAATAAGACTACGGGTGATCCTATATCTTGAAGAAATACTCTTCTTCCGACTGCTAATAACTGCATGGAAGGTACTTAGCCACTCTATTTCTAATATCACATCAACTCCATTATTGTCGATAAGTAAGAGATTGGTATAAAATTTCATTTTAAAAACTACTATTAGAAATGATAGCCCTATTCCATGTGTTTATATTCAATTTAATGTTTAGATCCTCATAGGGTATGTTTTGACTCTGCATAAATGCAGATGAAATAAATAATGCGATACTCTAGAGTCAAATAAAATGATGTAGGTACATGATGGACTAGAAACATACCAGACACCATGTTATCTACATAGCTTGCTTTATTGTATTATTATATGTTTATCCATGACCACAAATCATTGCCTTATTCTTCTTAAGTTGCTCATATCTTTTGCTCTAAGGTGGAAGTAGTTGCCTGTTCTGGGTACTATTCTAATCTTTTATGGTTGTTGCTGTTGTTGAGGTATTGAAGGATGAGATGTTGATCCTGTATTCCTCCTTTATGGACAATGTCAGATCCTATGCTCACTTGATCCACATACTAGGCATAAATTGTTAGCATACTACACTCCTTATATTTTGCATATTTAATCCCATATTTTATCTATTTTTTGTTCATAAATAATACTACTCGAGTATTTTTAGTTGTTCTTATTTTAAATACAATTGTAGTGAGGAGTTCATCAATTTTGCCAAAGAGCCACCAAAGCCGAACTCTGAAAGAGTTAAATCGAGAAGTTATAGTAGCCAAGGAGTTCAGAACAGATAATCAAACATCAGACTATGGAAAGAAAAAGATTAGAACCTAGGGTCCACTACCAAAAAGACCTGAGCTAGAAGTCACATTTTTGTTGCTTCCTAGCAAAAAGAGGGTCAAACTAGGTTAAATTTTAAGGGCAGAATCCCATGTGTTTTTGGAGTCAACATATGTGTGCTAGGCACTGCTATATAGCGAACAACATTGTTGGCTGGCGGCAAACAGATGAGTCAGAAATTGAAATTTTACCTGGAGATTTTATTTATTTTTATAACTCTTTTAAGCTAACTGATACTCCATGTCCATAATTGTGATGTAACCATTGTGAAGAAGGATATGTTTTGTACTCTTTCGATTATTTAATAAACAAAAATGAGATCTTTGCACGTTGAGGTGACGACCACCATGTCTTTCCTCTGTGGTGATGGATTTAATCCACTTCATTCATTTTTGATGTTAGGTAATTATTTTTATTGTTTTATTAGATAGTTTTAATTGCTTTATTAGATAGTAGAAGTTTTATTATGTTTTAATTAATAACAATTTGATTTTTACATGATGCATAAGATAAGTAATTAATCATAATAAGCTCTAAGATGTAGATGGAAGCAGGCAAAGCAATATTAATATGAGAATTTGATCTTCTTTCTATATTATTTCTACGGTTATCTAGTAAATTAAAGTTAAAAATTGACTTGTAAATCTAGAGTTTTGATATTCTTACGTCAATTTTGATAGCTTATAGTTAACACATATTTTGAGTCAATAATTTTTCTTTAATATATTGAAATAATTTGAACTCACATCAGTGCAAATCTATTTTAACAAACGAACTCTAATGCATACTCATCCACTATTTTCTAGCCTACTCAAGTTAGTGAATTGCTATCTCATATCTCTTCTAGCTACTCTCAGAAAAAAAATCTAGTAAGCAAGCTTGTTAAGATAGCATCCCACAAGATCAACTAGGGTAGCCTAATCTCCTCTTGTTACAATGAAGTCTTGGCTATCTCGGTCAAAATATTGATGACATCCACCTTATCCACTTCTGAAACCCGACCTGTTCATAGTAAGTGTTCCATCATCATGAGCCATCATTCAGCTTCCAATACTCCTGCTGTCTCTAAGAAAGTAGATGGATGAAGATATCTGAAGTCAAAAATTCCTCTAAGATGTTAATCCCTCGCTACCACAACATGGTCCAAGGCTACCATCACACCTTTGGCCTATTGATATTGTGTATCAACCATCCTACCAAGTACTCCCAACATTTTATTGGCATCAATAGTGCTCTCATAGTCAAATTGGAGTTAGCTCCATCACCTTTAGTGTGACGAGCCATATTTTAGGAAAATAAGTTAAGGTAGTAATAATGAATGTAAATGTACATATACATAGCAAAATCATATATATGTTTACATAACAGTGTTTAACCAAAATGGTTTGACAAAAATTAAACTGACTTCGAGTCCATTAACTTCAATGATATCTAAGTCTATTCAAATTATTTGAACTAACCTAAAGAGCCTGTGCTCTGACACAGTTGGAACGCTCAGCGGTAAGCAATAACTAGATTAACCTAAATAAGTAATACAGTTATGTTACAGTGAAAATATGGGCAACAAATAGCATTAATTAAATAAATATCTCATGTCAAATTAATAATATGGATTTGTATAAAATCAGTCCAATGAAATGTGACTACATAAATATCTCTAAACCCTAAAAATACTATCTATGTAAACCAATGTCTTAAATCAAGCAATAGCATGTGCAATTGACCCTTATTACATATTTCCAATAAAACTACTCAAGTTCAACTAATAAAAAGGTAACAAAACAAAAAATTTGTCAGTCTTGTAACCTTACTTGCTCCTAGAAATATGCCAAGGTCTACTATGTCTCAAGCAGGTCCACCTTTAAATAATGATCCATGTTAGTCATGCAGAACCAAGATCGTTGGTAAACCAATCCAATAAATATAGTAAAACTATAAAATCACATAAATCTCTTGTTTCCCCCAAACCCAATGCATTATTCAATTCATAATATTTGTTTAGTAAATTCAGTTAACTAAGAGAATTGGAGATCATCATTAAAGTTCAATAAGACTAACAATAATAATAGGAATTAGTATAATAGTGTAATATTTCAATGATCTATCACCAATAACAGTTTAGTATTTGATCAGTGTCTTATCATATCTTGTCTCAATTCATTAATGATTTAGCATGTACAATCAGTTGATATTCATTTTCAATTCAATATCCCTTTGAGCTAAACAATCGAACTAATATTTACTATCATTCCTTATAGTGGTTTAGTCCCTTCTTAATGTCATTTTCATTAGTCTCAATCCATAATTCACTATAAAATACTTAATAAAAATAAGGCATAAAATAGTGGCTGGAGTTTACTGTTAAAGCTAGACAACCATTATCAAAGTGGCTATCAAAGCTATTATCAATACTATTTCATTGGTCGTTTTTCCAATGCAGCGCTTTAGAAACCTTTGTCACAATGGCTGTCGATCGTGCTCTAAGCGAACTGCACAGTAAAAGTTGTTCCTCACCTTTTCTAAAGATTCTTATTGATAAACAACTAGATCCATATACTTTGTATTGATTCGTGGCTTATCAAAATAACCTAGGATTTGAGCTTTTGAATTAACAAATATCTCACTTTGGCATGGACATTCATCGTATCACCTCTTGGCTATCACTTTTTAATAAAAATCATATTCTTATATAAGTTGACACATTAAATAACAATATATCAACTAGATCAATAGATAAAAGATGAAAAAGTATTTCCTTTAACATGCATATAATAAAGTAAAACTGTTTTAATACAATTCTATCTTGATATAAGAATCACATTAAAGCTTATATTTTTATGCCTTACTTCAGCAAAACTCCTCCATAAACACCATACCAATTTCTCCAACTACAAAATCAATGGTAGTAAAATCTAATAAAATACTTAGCATATTTTTTGAGGGAGATAACTTGCCTTGGACTTAGTTCAAGATTATATCTTATAGTTTGGTGTAGAAAGGGAATCTAAAACGTCCAAGAATACTCCAAAGTCTCCTATCGAGATCATTTACTCTGCCTCTTAATTTTATGTTTTTTCTTCTCTTTTATTGTGTTTAGGAAAGGGAGGATTGCGGTGACGAGGTGTCTTTTAATAG
>JAYEPQ010000016.1:10439282-10474282 GCA_036321105.1 Dracaena cambodiana
GATAATAATTCTGGTTTTTCCCTCTTGGTCTAAAAGAGGGTAAGAGATTTCGCCGACCTTTTTCAAAATTCAATCCTGACTTCTGGGTAAAATTATAACCCATTTTCTCGATTATTTGTTGGGATTTTTGTTCATAAAAGTGAAATTGAGGTGATGTTTTTTCATCACTCTTGCTATCTTGCCTTTGGTTTGGTGAGGTAACCACTTTACCGAAGACAATAGGTTTTTGAGGTACCTGTCGAGAAGGTACTTCAAAGAAGTTACCTCGCCCTTTTGTTATTTCAGACCGAGAGATGAGGGATGACCTGATTGATAAATGATATGCCGCCAAAACTTCAAAATCGGATAGGCCATGCCTCGGTAGAAGTACTAGAAGGTTCAGATTCTGTAGCAACAGCAGGCTCATAAACTAATTTTATATTTTCATTGATAACCCGTTCATCTTCAATACTAACAGCCTTAGTTACATTAATTACATTAAAGTCTATGTTAGAGTTTATCTCGTAATCACCCCTATCTTCTCCTGAGGACCCATGTTCAGTATCTGCTTCATTACAACTATCACCGGGCTCCTCAAACTTTTTGGGAATCTCATGGGTAGGCTTATATAGTCTTGCGTCAGTAAAATAATTTTCCAACCCTTTAAATGGTTGTTTATCTGCAATTAAAGTCCAAACTTCTCTTTACTCATCGCAATATTTCATGCACTGATGGAGAGTTGACGGGACTATCATATAGGTATGGATCCATGGCCATTCCAAGAGGATGTTATAGGACGTATCTGCATCGATGACGTAACACGTAGCCTCTGTTTTCATATCTCCAATCTGACATCGGAGTCGAATCTTACCAAGGGACCAGCTGTCATTGGCATTGAAACTATATATTGTGGTATTCGTTTGTGTGAGGCGATGAGGTAAGTTCCCTAACAACTGCATCAGCCTTCTCGGGATAACGGTTAGTGCAGACCCTGGATCAATTTGAATGCGGTCTACTTTTGTAGATCCGACATATTCGGTGAAATATAAAGGTCTATTGTGCTTTATATTTCTCACCTGCATGTCTTATGGCAAGAAAATTATCTACGGGACTTGCATCCTCACTTGGTGACAGCGGGGGTAGGAATCCTTTTCTTCTCAGATGGTTAGACAATCTGTGCCAAAAAAGATTCAGAATCTACCAGAGCCTCTCTCAATACTTCTCGAGTTGACATTGATAATCGTAACAGCTCGTAGAGTGTGACTCAAGCTGGGATATTAGTCAACTGAGCTATAATGTCAAACTAAAATGAAGGATCTTTGATTTCTTCATCCTTCTTTGGGTTTTTCTGAAAACGAGTCCTTTTTGTTTTGCAGGTTCCCTGTATAATTCTTTAGGAGGGCCTACTCTTGTATTATCTTTAAGGTAAGCCTTGCCGGATCGAGTACCAGAGGGGCTTGCCTCATCTTGATGAGTGGCCATCACGATGGCCTCCTCTTCCGAATCACTGAGTGCGTTAGTAACTATATATTCTTCTTTAATCTTCGCGGAGATAGTATTGCTAGTTCGCTTCTTTCTTTGGACTTTAGATGAGGTCCATTGCTCGTCCTACAGAAGATCGGGATGAACCCACATGACTTCACCTTTTTGCGTTGTCACAGGAGTAAGTCCTTTTTGCGCCATCTCATATGGGTCATTATTTCTCACAATAAGTTTTCCTGACGGTATTGGAGTCACTCCTGCGGGGAATTCATTGGTTCCCACTACCAGGGTCACTATATTGGCGATAACCTTCTTCTGTTCCTCTTTTAGTGTTAGAACTCCAACTTTTATTAATACCTGGATTCTATTTTTGAGAGGATAACAGTCTTTGGTCGGGTGTCCGACATTCCGGTGATATAAGCAGTAGTTAGGGTCATTAGTTTTCCCCGCATTTTCTGGTTTTCGATTTTTCGAAAGTTTTAACATACCCTTCCTGAGGAGGAGATGGAACAGAGTGGGTGTCTGCTCCATTTTAAAAGTATAGGTTCTCTCCTATCGGGGCCTATTTTGATTTGTGCCTCTCAGGTTTTGAGCCCTTGGATTTGGAGAATTTGGCTGCTTCGGAGTGGTATCAGATGTCATTGCAGCCTTCCCTTTATTATTATAGTTTTGTGGCTGTGGCCTGTTATTTATAGAATTTCTCGTACCACGAGATTCTTCGATTTGGCGAATCTGATCCTCTGCTTGCTCTCCTTACTTGAGCAAATCTTTCCAGGTTATGGACTCTACGGCTCCCATTTTTAGAAGCACGTTAGTCCTAAAGTTATGCCTACAGGTCTCCACTAGGGTCTCTTGGGTCATTCCGTGCCTACAATTGTTCGCAGCAGAAATTCTTTGCTTTCTTTCCATTGAATTAACTTAAATTACAATAGAAGTGAACAAGATAAAAAGAAGAACAAACGAGAGGATTTTATAGTTTAATCTCTCTCTTTTACAATATAAACGTGGGATCAGTGGCGATGAGATCTATAGTAGTTCCTTTGGACGATCGAACGTTGAACTCTTCTCTCTTGAAGATATCGGCCGACTGTAGACGATCTTCTCCGGTCTTTTCCGAACTCAAGGCTCTGTGCGTAACTTGAATTCTCTAAGAACCGAAAGTAAGAAGAAGAATACCCCTGACTTCAAGGCTCTCTCGCGTACTTGAATTGTCAAAGGATCCAAAAAGAAGATCTTAATTGCCGAAAAGAAGACCCCTAGGGTTTCACCAGAAAGGTATTTATAGCCCCAGGTTAATTTGAGAGTTTCTATCTAAATAGAATTCCCTCTCGTCAAGGATTCTAATCCAATCTTTAATATTGATTTAAATCTCTTGACTTAGAGTTCTGATTGGATTCAATTCGGGCATTTGGATAAGCCCAAATCATAATCTCAATCTATTTGAGATTTTGGTTATCTGCTCACGCAGAGCTTTAATCGCATCAAAACGTGGCGCTAAATAACCAGAACGCGGAGCTAACGCGGAGTTATTGATCATCTCCTCGTTTCACTCAAACGCGAGGCTAATATTAGCTAGACTGCGGAATCAACGCGGAGCTATTAAACATCTCCGTGTTTTATTCAAACGCAAGGCTATTATAGCCAAACGCGGGGCTACTGAATTAGCTCCGCGTTCTGTTGTGGAAAATCCTTTTATCTTAGAAATTTTCACTGCCAACAGAACCCCCTCCAAAGTTTTCTAAATGGCTTAGAACTTAGCAGTTTTTGAAATACTTTGGATCTTTAAACTAAAACGCGGAGTTAGAATACCAAGTCTATCTTGCGTTATGCTCGCTTACGCAAAGCTAATCAGCTTCATTTTTTCAGGGAAATGAGTAATTGCTTCATTGATTACTCTGAATTTCTACGCCGAATACCAAGCGATGGAAATCTTGCTTAAATAGAGGCTTTGACTCATCTTCTTCTTCATTTCATTCGAAGAATCCGAGAGCTTAGGGTTTCAAGCGACTCAGACAAATCAGTTTGAAGGAATGATCTTCAACCGAGCTTCCTTCATCTTTCCATAGATCTTCATCACTAGGACGTCATCTAAGAAGAGTACGGCATCGCGCGCCTCCTCACTATCGGCGGTCGGCGCTAGCAGCGGCGGCAGCAGCCGAGGCAGTGGCCACAATGGCGAGCCAATCCATGCTACACCAATTGAAGGTATAAATTCTGAACTTTTAGACTCCTTAAATCGATTTTTGGAGTGTTTTGGCTTGGTTTTAACCGACCAGCCAATCAATTTTGAACCGGCGAGATCGCCGTTCTCCGGCCGTAAGGCTTGAAGGAGAAGGAGAAGGAGAAGTCAGAGAGAAACTCTGATCTTTCTCTACGCGAAGTTATCGCGTCATCCTCGTGTTTAAAACACGGGGCTATTTTAACTAGCAGTCGCGTTGAAACGCGAGGCTATTTCCTCAACTGCGTGCGGAGTTTATCCTTAGCTCCGCGTTTTCATACTTAGAAGATTTTTCGAGTTTTCTCTAACTCTTGATTCTTCTTTTGCAGTGAAGTACTTGGACTAGATCCTTATTAAAGAGGAGTACATGTGGCTTTACCAGTCTTCGTCAGCAAAAGTAACTCTAAGGAAGCCAGAAGCATATGCTTTACAACATAGTTGCAGGTTTCAAGCTCTGGCTCCAAAAGGTAAACTTTTGAAGGAGTTACAAGAACTCTGCGGCAGCTCATTAAGTTTTCTTGAGGACCATTTCTGTTAGATGACAATCTCTGTTGCTTTCCAAAACGATAGAGATGATCATCTAAGAGCTTGTAGCATGTCGAATCCAACTTGTGCATCATCATTAGGATTCTTGTAGCAGTATCTTCAGATGATCCACTAAGAGCTTTAAACAGATCATAGTTGACATTTGCAGAGGAGATCTCTTGTATGTGAACTCTGGAATTGAATTTCAACACCCCGCGGAGGAATCTCGCCATTAGGTTATTGATAAGTCGATGAATTTGTAGAAGCTTTTGGGAGAGCTATAACTCCTTCTTTGTAATCTCTTCTTTTATGAATAAAGAGCAAATTATTTTCCTCTCTATCTGTCGGCTTCAAGAATCTTGCTTGCACAACAAATAGATGGTTTATAATTTTGGTAAAATAATCTAAGGCTCATTTGCGTAACTTAGATCATTAATATCAAAATAATCGGATAAGGATCATCTTAACTTAGATGGAAGCGCTTAATTGCACTAGCCAAAAATCCAAGTTCTTCATAGGAACGCGAAGCTAAGGCACCGGGTTATCCTCGCGTTTTGCATAATTGTGCGAAGTTAAATAACTTTGTGTTTTTTTTTTATCGTCACGCGAGGCTAATAGCTTCGCGTTTTTGGAGAGTAACTGATTAGTCATTTTCTCCGAAATTCGCACCGAACTCGAAGAGGCGGTTTCCCTCATTTAAATGAAATCTCTATTCCTTATCCTTCTCACTTTACTCGAGAATTTTCCAGAGACTTTAGAGATTCAGGCGATTATAGTTCAGGCGACCCGAGCTTTTTCTGACCGAATTTCTCCTGATTTCCCGTCGATTTTCCTCAGGTTTTTAAGCAATGGCACCCAAAACCCGTGCTACTTCTCCCGCAGCTCCATCGTCGGCGACCGGCGCTAGCAGTGGTAGCAGCGGCCATGGCAGCGGCACGCCAGCCCACATTTCGCCTATTGGAGGTAAGAATCTCTCTATCGAGACTCTTTAAAACATTTCTAGAGTGATTTGGCTTAATTTTAACTGATCGATCAACTCTTTTACCAGCGAGATCGTCGTACTCCTGCTGTAAGACTTGGAGAAGAAGAAAATTCTCTGACTTTCTTCTTACACGAAGTTATCGCGTCATCCTCGCGTTTTGAAGCGCGGGGCTATTTGATTTAGAAGTCGCATTGAAACGCGAGGCTATTTTGAGTAGCAGTCGCATTGAAACGCGAGGCTATTTTGAGTAGCAGTCGCATTGAAATGCGAGGCTATTTTGAGTAGCAGTCGTGTTTAAATCGCGAGGCTATCTTTTTGACTTCTGCGCGGTATAGCTTCGCGTGGAGTTACTTTTAGCTTCGCGCGGTCTAATTTTTAGCTTCGCGCGTCCATACTTAGAAAAGTTTTCTGTTTTGAAAAAAAACTTCTCTAACTTTGATTTTTCCTTTTGCAGTAGGGTATTCGGCGGAAGCCCTTCCCCATAAGCACTATTTTGGCTTTGCTGCTGGTTCTGATCCATCAGCTCAATTTCGCTTCACCACCATCCTGGCCGCATACAAACCCGACTCCAGAGGGCGCAGGGAAAAGTTAATCAAATATCATCCCACTACTGCACAGGAGCTCATCACTGATGCAGCCTTCGAAGATGTGAACAGAGAAGCGTTAGAAAAACCCGCATTTCTCTTTGGGGACCAGAATGAGCAATCAGACGAGATCCTCTCTGAACAGGATTGCATGTGGCTCTACAACTCTGGTGAGGTTTTAATGTTTCTTCCTGAAATGGATCGTGGTTACCCTCTGATCTACCTTCAGAGGTTGGCGATGCCCCGTGAGTTAAAGTGGGGACTAGCTCAAGAACAAGATGGCGTCCCAACGGGCAAATTTGGTGCACAAGGAGTTTATCAAGATGGTCCCCCCAGATGCATTACTTGTTTGTTTCCAGGTCGTTTTGGCAAGGAGCTCCCAGTAGGAGAAGTTCCCATCCGCGCAAGAACTTTCTTAAGCGAGTTCCTGGCGAAAAAAGGCCAATACCAGGCTAGCGACTTTAGGATGCCTGGCTGGGTTTACTCTTCTGGCAACATGTGGTGGGCCCGCCTTGTTCAGTACATGTTGGATTCTCATGAACCCATTCTGAAGGAGATTGGCTTTTTCAAGGCCATAAGGAACGTTCAATTCGGGTTCTCTCAGAGTGCTTTTCATTTCTTCTGCTTTCTGGAGATGTACAACCCCGGTGAGCTAGGGTTTGCTCTCCACGAGATGTTTGAAGTTTCTGGGCTCTCAATGGGCGAAGTTCCCTATGAGGAGTATATCCCCACCACCGAGGAGTTGAACATGCTACTGGCGAAGGATGAGCGCATCTATGCCACATATTGGGAGATGATGTGCCACTACCGCATCTGTGCTGACTTAGCAGGTGTGCGCAATCAAGGTATTGGCCACAAGAAATGGGCTGATTACCTCTTCGCCAATTTGAATTCTAAGGATAGTTCCACGACCGTTCATGGCCATACTCCTGTCTACATCACAGAGATTGAGCGCCGCATTGCCAAGACCCGACTAACGTTTTATACCACTGATTCCAATGAAGGTGGATTCGGTCCTGGTATTTCTTTCAAGAGCTACCATTATCAGGCTCAGTCCCCAGTATCTAACAGAGGCCTTATTGCTGGGTTCCTGATGTTGTGGCTGAAGAGATGTGTGGTGCCATCATTGCCAAAAGAGGCAATTGCGATGACTGTGGTCTATCCAGCAGTCCTCCTCGCATATGGCCGACCTTTCGGACTTCTTCCTGCCATGGTGTGCAATCTACAGCATGGATTGTGAACACTCTGTAATGACTTCATCCCTGCTGACAAGGGCAAGGGAAAAGGGAAAGGCAAGTTGAAGGAAATCGCTCAAGTGAAGACTCCGAACCCTAGGGTGGAGCTTCCTTACACTTATCTGATGGCATGGCTTGTAATGCACTGCCCTTCTCTGATGAGTGCTGCTTCACGCCGCTCAGGTGACAAGTGTTATCTTGTGGAGTTATACGAGCGTTCCTCATGGAAGCAATACTATATGTCCCAAATCCGTAAGACTCTCCGGCAACACCAGAACTATGAGATTTTCAGGTGCTTCCCTGACTTTTCTGGTGGAGGATACGGATTGAAGTTGAAAGATACTGTAGGAGCAAACAATTTTACTGCCTTATCCTCAGGAGCTTTCTGGTGGCTTCTCAATATCCGGCCCGGGCATCTGGTGTACCGTCAAGACAGTAAGTGTCTTATCGAACCGTACATCCCATGTTGTTTTGCTCGCCAATTTGGATATTTCCAACTTTATGTGGGTAATCCAAACAAGAGTTTAGCCTATGAGGAAAATTTGTATGAGGGTGCTCGCGGCTGGTTTCATTTCGTAGCTGGTGGAACCGGAGCTGAATTCGCCCTGCCCCAGAAGTTGCCGGAATTAGCCATGACTCTCAGTTTTTGCATGTGGTATAGCGTTGCTAATGCTGATATGCCTCATTTCTCCATTAACCGAAGCTGTTGCAAGGAGATTGAGGCTTTCTACATTAGCCGCCAGGGTGCCTCCAGAGTTAGAGTAAAAGGAATGGATGAATTCTTTGGCGTCGCGGCCGAACCATCGGATGTCAGCGAGTCTGGCGATGATGATGATAATAACGACGATGACAATCCTGATGCTGGAGGTGCTCCCCAACCTGTCGTCATTCGTCCCTGGAGCCCGACCCCCAAACGCCGCGGTACCCTAAAGAAGGGACCTGCTAAAAAAAAGCAGAAGTTGGCTCCGGGAACTCTAATAGCCCCCTAAGAAGTGGCTATCAAATTTGCTTCGCACCTGCTGGCTTCAACTCTACCTCCAGCGCCGGCAGGTAGGAGTGGACCCGTTGGAGCTCCAAGTGCTCCTGAGGTTTCGGCTCCTCCAACCGCAGAACCCGTTGAGCATCCTGCTGCACAACCACTTGGTAATGAGACGGGTACACTTCTGGAGATGACAGTGGCTCACCCTTCAAGTCCAACAACTGAACTTGTATCTCCAGGTATGGCTCTTAGTGTTCTGTCTTTTGTTCGTTATTTTACTGTAACACCATTCTTCTTGTTTCTGGAAATACAGGTGGTCAGCTCCTCTCGCCAATGCATTCAACTACCCATGTAGAGTCTGACGATAGGGTGGATTATTCGGGCACCACTGGCTCAGTGGGTAGTTTGGGTAGCTCTGCAAGCGATTTTGGTGCAGACTACTTTACAACAACTCCTCCCTCTGTTCCTTCTTCGGTTCCCCCAATTGATGAACTTGGGAGTGATGATAGGACAGAGCTGATTGTCGCAGCCGTAACAAAAGAAGCCACTCCGTCTCCAAGTTTGTCGTCTCCAACACCAAATGTCTGCTCTGATGAAACTTTCCCTATAGTTGTCGGTGTGCCTGCTGCTCCTCAGCCGGCAATACTAACGCCTTCTACCATAATGGCTGTTGAGACACCTGCAACTCCTCCAGCTCTAAGTCTTCCGGCAGGGGACGAGGAAAACCTGAAGTTCTCATTTGAAGCTTCTTCAGCCATCGGAGGAACTTCTGGTGGAAACACTCCCTCATCATCTCCTGTTGGTGGTGCTGCCCAGGTGATTTGTACTAGCGACACTCCTCCTCGGGCTCCTAGTTCAGCCAGGTCTGCATTGACTTTACTTGCCCCGCATATTATGGACCTAGTACAGGAACGGGCTCCTTCCTCTTCACTTTCCGTAAATACCGCTCCTTCTTCAATGATGCCTTCTTTAGCACTTCCTGCCGTAAATACAGACACCGAAGAAATCTTCAACTACAGTGTTGATGATTTCATGCGGTTGCTAAGAAGATGCATCGAGATGACCCTTGCTGGAAGAGATTTCCTCAGTCTCGGACGTCCGATGCTTTTCAGTTATTTGGATAATATTGAAAGGGTCGGGGGACAAGACCGAGCTACTCCTTACCGGGCCCGCCTTGCAGACTTGGAGAAGCAAGTGCGCACGCTGAACACAATTCGCTAAGCGGACGTGGAAGCGATTACCGCAATAGAATTAGCGCGGCTTTGGGTGGAACTAGCAGCGCGTCGAGAGGAGTTAATGCGTCAAGAAGAAGAATGGTCTCGGGAATTGGCCAAGCTCCGAGCTAGTCGGGAGTCCATCACTAGAGGTTTGGAGGTGGTGGATTCCGAGATTGGGAGGAGTCAGGCCGTCATCCTTAGCGCCCAAGAAACCATTGCTAATGCTCGGGCGATCTTAGTAACCAAAGAGCTTCAATTGGGGGAAGCCGTTAAGAAGCGGGATGCGCTGATCCTTCAACGGAAACAGGTTGAACGGGAGGAGACAATAAGAAGCCATGCTATGGAAGAGTCTCGTCAGCATCTAAACCAGCAATTTGCAATGAATGATGACGACTTATTCCGGCAGGCTCAACATTCTGTGGAAGCAACTCGCCGCCGAGTGGTTGACGAGGCGACGAATAAATTGAAGCTCCTGAGAGATTCATAGTTTTCTTTTATCTTTTTATTCTTCATTCTTTTTTGTAATAAAAGAGAGAACTTTACTGATTCTCTGGCTTCTTTTGTAAATCCATTCCCTTTTGAATGATGAATAAAGAAAACTACTTTTTGATTCTTTTATTTGTTGGCTAGAAAATTTGCTTGCACAACAAATAACTTGTCATCAAAAGTAGTTTCATCTATTTTTAGGCGAAGTACTTCCAAGTCATACTGTCAGAGGTAAGAATTTAACATGACAGGGTTTATGGGGTTTTTAGCAAACCCCCAGCTATCAATGGGTTTGATTAGCCTTTACCAACTACCGTTTGAGTTGGGCTAGCCATGTTATTCCCCTCAACATGGTGAGTTGTCGAGGAATTAATTTCCTCTCCCATTTTCTTCTAACAGCATTGGGTAGTTAATTTCATACTTTTTACCCCCAGTATGATAGGGTTGGTGAGGAGTTTGATCTCCTCTTCCCGCCGCTATAACAGCATTGGGCAAGTGGTTTCATACTTTTACCCTCAGTATGATAGGGTTGGCGAGGAGTTTGATCTCCTCTTCCCGCCACTATAATAGCATTGGGCAAGTGGAGGCGGTCCCAGAGTCAATGGTGAAACTTTGAACTAGGCACACCACGATGATCTGGTCAGGATTCATCAATTTTAGGTCAGAGGCGCTCAATGCACATGCCTAAGAAAAAAGACTGGAGGCGGTTCAAACTTGAGAACCGAGCATATCAGGTTTAGGTCAGAGGCGCTCAATGCGCATGCCTAAGAAGAAGACTGGAGGCGGTTCAAACTTGAGAACTAGGCACACCAGGTTTAGGTCAGAGGCGCTCAATGCGCATGCCTAAGAAGAAAAAGACTGGAGGCGGTTCAAACTTGAGAACCGGGCACATCAAGTTTAGGTCAGAGGCGCTCAATGAGCATGCCTAAGAAGAAAAAGGCTGGAGGCGGTTCAAACTTGAGAACTGGGCACACCAGGTTTAGGTCAGAGGCGCTCAATGCGCATGCCTAAGAAGAAGACTGGAGGCGGTTCAAACTTGAGAAATAGGCACACCAGGTTTAGGTCAGAGGCGCTTAATGCGCATGCCTAAGAAGAAAATGACTGGAGGCAGTTCAAACTTGAGAACTGGGCACACCAGGTTTAGGTCAGAGGCGCTCAATGCGCATGCCTAAGAAGAAAAAGACTGGAGGTGGTTCAAACTTGAGAACTGGGCACACCAGGTTTAGGTCAGAGGCGCTCAATGCGCATGCCTAAGAAGAAGACTAGAGGCGGTTCAAACTTGAGAACTGGGCACACCAGGTTTAGGTCAGAGGCGCTCAATGCGCATGCCTAAGAAGAAGTCCAAGCGCTCAATTGCGTAACTTGAACAAGTGGAGTCGCGTACTTTCAGGGATATTAAGCATAGTATTTCTTCAGAAACTTGCCATTGATCGGCATCATCATCCTATCGCCATTCTGATTCATTAAGCGGTAGGCTCCACTGGAGTATACAGTCTCCACGACAAATGGTCCTTCCCACTTGGGTTCAAATTTACCCTTAGTCTTGTGGGTTAGAATCATTGACCTTTTAACAGCCAGAACCAAGTCTCCTTGTTTAAAGGTCCTTGGTTTAACGTTCTTATTGAACGTTCGTGAGATTCGGGCTTGATACAACTCAATCTGTTGTTGGGCCTTGAGACGCTTTTCATTCAACGCCTCTAGTTCTCGCAGTCTTTGTTGATGGCGCTCTTCTGTCGTCATCTTTGTGGCTAAGGCCACTCTTAGTGATGGAATCTGGATTTCAAGAGGCAAGACGGCCTCACTTCCATAGACCAAAGAGAATGGAGTAGTTTTTGTAGGGGTGCGATAAGCCCACAGGCATTCTCCTAGCTTTTCATCCCAATCTCGTTTATTGGAAGAGACGAACTTCCGAAGTAGCTTAATAATCGTCTTGTTGAAAGCTTCAGCTAGCCCATTAGCCACGGGGTTATATGGTGTCAAAGCGATATCTTTGATTCTGAATTTATCACAGAATCTTGGCAGAGTTTGCTCTGCATTGAACACAAGGTTTATTGGTATGGGGTCCATATTTGAATGGTCATTGTAATTCAATTGACCGTCTTCTTATTCTTTGAAGTTTACACGAGACTGAGAGTTAGCATCACATTTTAACCGTGAGCATAGCCTTGCGTTTAAATAACTTTATGCTGGCTTGGCCTCGAATTGTACGCAGGGTTTAACCTCGCGTTCTTTCTTCGGTCTTAGCCTCGCATTATACACAAGTTTATCTGGTTGTAAATCCCACCCCCTGTGTCAACCTCATTTGGCTCTTCATAGAGTTTATCATGTGGTAACAAATCACTTCTATTTTTGTTGCAGATTATGCGGGACTGGGTCTTAACCTTTCATTCTGATGAGTCTGTGCAAGGTTGAGACTTGTTCTTACATTATAGCCCTTCCATGCTAGGCTAAAACTTAGCTTTTGTATTTTTTTTTGTTTTTCTTTTGTTTTTTTATGCAAGGCTAGACCTTAGCCTCGCATTCAGATTCATCTTCAAACTCGGGATTAGCCTCGCGCGTTGTATTAATTATGCACGTTGGCTTGGTTTTGTGTACTGTAGGTTTCATACCAGGCTGCAAGTTAGCCTTGTGTTAGTATCTTCTTTCGATAATGGAAATCACGCGGGCTATCAGATAACCTCGCGTATACGTTATCCTTACATTTCAATTGTTTTATGCGGGGCTGCAAATTAGCCTCGCATTTTGGAGCTTTTACACTTTTGCTAGCTTTTACTTTGCATAGTTTTGCATTGTTCGCAGGTATTAGCCTCGCATTCTTTACGCTGGCTTTGCCTCGTGTTGTATGCAAGCTTAACTTTACGTTCTGGCTTCATACGTATCCCTGTTTAGCTGGATGTGGGTCCCACCCCCTGTATAGGACTTGTTTGACTGTCCAATGAGTTTGTCATGTAGTAATAGATTACTCTTTTTTTTTAGCGGGCTAAGCGGGGTTGAACCTTAGCCTCGCATTTTTGTTCACTTTTGTACTCTGGATGAGTTCTGTGCGCTGACTTAGCCTCGCGCACTAGTATAACCATGCACGCTGGTTTAGTTTTGAGATAACCTCGCGTCTGTTGACTTTACGCCGGTTTAGTCTCGAATTAACTCCATGTACTAGATGATTTTATATTGGTTTAGACTTATGTTGTATGCGGTCATAACCTAGCATTCTTGCTTTGGGCTTAGCTCACATTATACGCGAGATTCTCTGGTTGTCGGTCTCACCCCTGTGTAGACCTCATCTATCATAGGACATATATTACTTCCATCTCCATCAGGCTTATGATTAGTCTGACGCTTCAAATCTCTAATGCAAGACAAAGCTGAGTGTTTGCTTTGCGTTCTGATACTTCTACATGGGGATGAGTCTTGACTTTGCATTTTGACACTTCTGCATTGGGCTAAGTCTTAGCCGTACATTCTAATTTTTTCTGTACAAGGGTGACACTTAGCTTCACCTCTTGACAATTTTGTGCTAGACTGGAACTTGGTTTTGCATTCTGGTTGACTTTAGCGAGCTTAGTCTCGACTTTGGATTATGATTTAATCTCGCCTATACGCCGGGTTAGACTTGTGCGCTGGCTTAACCTCGCACACCGAGTTAGACTCGTGCGCTGGTTAAGCCTTGCGACTGAATAAGTCTCGTGCTTCACTTGCAGACATAGCCTCGTGTCTGGCTGGTTTTAAGCTAGTTAGGCCCTGTGTGTTATCTGGATGTGGGTCCTACCCCCTGTGTGGATCCCATTTGGCTCGCACACGGTAGAAATTTAGCTTTGGTTTTCAGGTATGGGCATAACCTTGCATTCTAGATCAATTTACACTGGTTTGGTCGTGACTTAGCCTCGCATCTAGATGACTTTATGTTGGCTTGGTCTTGAATCAGCCTCACGTTATATGCGGAGTTGGACTTGTGCGATGGTTTAGCCTTGCGCACTGAGTTAGACTCATGCACTGGCTTAGCCTCACTCTGAATTAGTTTCGTGCTTCACTTGCAGGCATAGCCTTGCGCCGTACGTAGGCTCCGTATGTGGGCATAACCTCACATATGGATGAATTTACGCTAGCATAACTTTGAGTTATACACGGGGTTTAGCTCGTGCTCTTTACACTGGCTTAGCCTCGCGTTGTAAATAACTTGATGTTGGTTTGGCTTCGCTTGTACGCAGGCATAGCCTCGCATTTAAGTTCTCGTTTACAAGTTTTGCATCTACTTTGATGACTTTGAGTTCTCATTTAGATTTCAGCTCTTATCCAGACAAGCACCTGCTGAGTTAATGATTGCAACTAGGTGCTCAAAAACAACAGCTCTATGAGTAGTAGGTGTGCCTGATCTTCATCTTCACATTCCTTTTTAGTTTCTGCAACTTGATCTTTCATGTAGCAATCAGCCCCAGTGTCATGTTTGAAACACACCCAAAAGCTTCTCTTGGTAATTGCGCCTAGATGTCACTGAAGAATTTGAAGGAATCCCCACAGCACATTGATTTCCACCTGCATCTGGTTGTTGGCAATGACAGAGAAGAATTGACTCTTCTTCGTTGGGATGGTGGAGTTGGTATCATGCACACAGCCCTTTGCACCTTGGTCAGATCACTACCCAGCACCACCGTTGGTGGCTGGTAGTTGATGCTGTGCTTGAAGCCAATAGGAGCTTTTGTTTTGATTGTGGCAACCGCTATATTGACATCCTTTGGCATAATATCATTATGGTACACGAGGCAACATACCAAGTACTTGTCGTGGTGGGGATCACACTCCGGCATTATGGAAGAGGGCTCAAAGGCACTGTTGTAATGTCAACAATAGAGAGCTGCTTATGGTATGCGTTGGTATAGTTGCAGCAATATAAGTTGAAGGCCACCATTCGAGAAAGTGCCTGATAGTTGATGCTATGCTTGAAGTTAGTGGGGGCACTACTCAACAAACTGAGTGATTTACTTTGCTCGATTGTGGTAATCGCAACCTCAACATCCTTTGACACGTCATCATGGTACATGAGGCAGTAGGCCATTACTACTTATGGCTGGGATCACACTTCGTCATCATGAAAGAATGCTAAAGGGCACTATTTTGTGCTCACAGCAACAAAGTGCTGCTCATCGTAGGGAGCGTAGGAGGAGAGCATGAAATGAACCCTTCAGTAAGTAACACGATTAGTCTGGAACTCAGTGACATCAATATTCGGGCACCACAAAACCTGAGAGAGGTCGTCAGAGATGACATATCTTGAGAAATCAGTTTTTTGATATTGGTGTAGGTTGGCCTCTCAATATCAAGAGAATCTCTACATATATCATATATGGCTTCAATGTCCAAAAGAACTGCAACCTCAGTGTGCTCTAGAATGGGTAGACAGTGAACTCAAGCTTTAACTTCTTCCAATAGTCAATCAAAAATGTCCTAAGGAAAGAGAGTTAATCCAGTGCCTCCACGGGTTAAAGTCCCTCACCGACATTTCATCAAACACCTTGTGGGCATTTCCTAATATCCCACAATTTGCAGGACCAGTGATCAGGACATTTAATGTGATCAAATTTGGATTCAAAATCTATCGAACGAGGTTATGGGCATCTCAGCTGCAGCCGTAGCAGAAATAGGTGTTGAGAGGTACTTCATGGTTGCAAGGGGACTGCAATGCTGTGGTTCATATTGAGCTCATGCAAATCAATTAGCATCATTGAGAGAATGGCCTACACTATTCTGCTTCAAAGCACACCATTCATAGTGGAGATGGTGATAAAGTTAATTCTTTCCCATGTAGAATTTTATTGTCTTTATCATTGTCATCATTGGCAGCCTTTCTGGTAAGTAGGTATAAAATTTTGAGCCATTGCTCGCCTTACAGCGATCAGTAACTGGCAGATGCATGAGTTTTGAGACGTTGCTCGATCCGAGCATTTTATTAATGGCAGAAAATGCTCCTTATTCATGACAGAAGGACAAAAATAACACACCCCTTCAAACATTCCCTTTTCAATAATTTGCAAGCACTGCAAGGAGAGCAAACCTCGGAGATAGAGTAGGTCACACAATCAGTATTGCCCGATGGTTGCAGTTCAGCCTAGGGGCTTTCTGTGAGCTGTTCATGTTGCTCTCTTGTAATTTGTTGATTAGCAGGTCAAAATTCCTTTTTTTTAATTATTATTATTTTTTATATTTATTTATTTATTTATTATTATTATTGGTATTTGCAGGTGCCTCGCCGCGCGCAAGAGCGCTGGTGGCAATCTGCGTGTGGGTGGACCTCGAGCGAGCTTTTTTTTTAATTTTATTATTATTATTATTACTATTTTTTTTATTATTTTATTATTTTATTTTTACTATTATTTTTTTAATTTTTTTATATTTAAAATTTATTTTTAATTTTTTTATTTTTAAAATTTATTTTTAATTTATAGTTATTTTATTTTTTATTTATTATTATTATTTTATTTCTTTTTTATTTTTATTTATATTTATATTTATATTATTTTTTATTGTTATTTTTATTTTCTTTTTCTTTTTTTATATTTATTATATTTTTTTTAATTTTTTTAAAATTGTTTTTACTTTATTTTATTGTTAATTTTTTTTAAAATAATATTTTTATTTTTTTTGTTCGGAACCCCTCAGGTGCATCCCGCATATCGCACGGTTCTTTCTCTTTTTTTTTAATATATATATATATATATATATATATATATATATATATATATATATATATATATATATATATATATATATATATATATATATATATATATATATATATATATATATGAGAGTTTTGTCAATTATTTTTTTGCGATCATACCTCACTTTTTTTTATAGGCGATGATGACTTATCAATTTTTTTTTCTTTGTGGGTGATAACGCCTCGCTCTTTATTTATTTTTGATAGGTGATGAGATATTGTCTATTTATTTTTATTTTTTATTTTTTATTTTTTTTGTTTTACTTTATTTTACTTTATTTATTTATTTTGGCATCCCGTGGGTTGCATCCCGCGGGTACATCCCACGGTTTGCAACTCGCGAGTTGTATCCCGAGGGTTGCATCCCGCGGTTGCAACCCACGGGTGGCACTCCCGCACTGCATATTTTTTTTCTTTGTGGGCGATGACGCCTCATAATTTTTTTTAACAGGCGATGACGCCTTGTTAATTTTAGTGGGTGATGACGCCTCACTTATTTTTACAGGCGATGACGCCTTGTCAATTTTAGTGGACGATGATGCCTCACCTTTCTGGACCGTTACCTGGCGATGACTCCTAGGCTCCAAATCAAAAAAAAAAACAGATTGCGTCGCCGAAACTCCCACTGTGGTCACCAATTCTTATACGCCCAAAAAATTGTAATTTTCTTCTATTGAAAATTTACTTTAGAATTACACCAGCAAAAAAGAAATTACAGAAAAAATTTCAAGATTACAAGAATGGAGAACGATTGATTTCAATTCTTCTTTATTTGTGGTTCTGGCAGCGGTGGAATCTTGATTCTACACTCCGTTGACGATCCGATCTCTCTGGAACTTCTGGACTCCCGTGTTTAGAAAAATCGCCCTTGGAAAAATCCTCCAAACTCTCAAAAAGTCCAGTCCCCCTTTTCTGAACTCCGCTCCCGCTTTTTTATAGATTGAGGAGACTTCAAATCTGGCTCAAATCCCGATCAAATCTGTGCAATTTTTTCTAAAAATCTGGATCACGTAATCAAAGTACGGAAGCGAGCAAAATTGCGGGAGCAACCCGCGGATGGAACCCGTGGGGCGTTCCCGCGGGTGCACTCTCGCAGGTGCGTTCCCGCGGGAGCTTTCCCACGGGTGGGACCCGCGGGTTGGCACCTGCGGGAGCGCTCCCGCGGGTGGGACCCGCGGGGCGCTACCGCGGGTGTGCTCCCGCGGGTGGGACCCACGGGGCTCTCCCAATTTTTTTTTTTTTTTTTTTTGGTATCTACAGTGAAGTGTAAATCCGAGCTCGTTAACTATAATAAAGAGAGTCTCGGAGTCTAAGTTGTACAAATCCAACATACAGAACAAGTGATAAGAGCTGTGGGGGATGTCAAACTAAACATTCGTAATTGCCCATATAAGCTGATATCCTCTAAGGGTGTGTAAAAGTTTTAAGCATGTACCTACCATTCTACTCCAACACATCTTCTTAGTAGAATGTATTTATTTAGGAGTTTTGAAATTTTAGGGAGGTTTTGACCTCTTGCTTAAAAAAATAGATAGTGAAAGTGTCAGCACAGTAAGGCGTCTTACCGATTGGGTAGTCCTTATTCACTTTGCATGGTACCAAACCGGTGGCATATCTACATAGGTCATCTTGATAAGGTCCTTGGTTGCCATAGTTCCCTGTAGTGATGTCATCTGGACCCCTTGTGATATTCCTGTTCATTTGTCGAGGGATTTATAGCCCTTGAAGATACGACATGTTAGAAATAAACATGTGCATGTCACCCACATATCGGAACCACTTGTACTCTTCCTCAAAAAGAACTGTTTGAAACTATGACAGGATCTTTGAATAGGAAGGTTGCCTTCTCTAGTTCTTGATGGTTTGGTCCTTCGAATGGAACATCGATGATTATTCTCCTAAGAGTGGAAGGGTAGCACCTAGTTAGCCTGCATCTTCGCTCTATGCTGCTATGTACGTAGACACTGAAATGGAGCTTCAGAAGCAAAATTGTACTTTACTATCCGAGCTTCCTCCGAATTTAAATTTGCGATGTTTGGTCAGTGAGGCCGTTTAATAATTCACTAAAAAAAAGTGAAAGTTGAGAAATTTTAAAACAAAGTTAAGAGTGCAGACTTGAAACACTGAGAAAAAGACAAACTGTTGTTAATAGTTAGCCTAGCATTGCTGATGAAACACAAAGATAACTATTAGTCTTACATAAAGAGTTAAATGTGAGGTTAATCATAACCTGCATAGAAATACTTGACATGAGGATAATCTTGCTTAACAAGACCCTGATGTGAGGCTAATCAGTAACCTCACATTGTCAACTTTCAAGGTTCATACCCTTGACTGTGCCCGAGCGAAGAAATTATGGCGGATATTGCTTTTTTCGTCAAAATAAGTTTAATTTACAAAGATGAATCTATAATTTGTTACTGTAGAGTAATTGAGAATTGAGTCTTCACCTCAAATAGGGCGTCTAAAGTATCGTCAGTGACCGCCAATGGTTGAGAACTTGAGGAAGTACTTCTCCAGCTGGTAGAAGTTTTCCTTGACACTATTGTTAAGTTTGTTTCAACTAAGAAAGAAGAAATTGAAGGGTATTCGTATTAAAAATGTGAAGAAAACTCAAAAGAGTATGAGCTAGTCAAAATCTCTCTTGGAAGAAGACCTCTGATGAAATTGAAGATGAAGAGTTAATCTATTAAAGGTGTGTGTCTCTTCCAATTGATGGTCCAAATTCGAGACATGTTCTCAGACAAAATGCGAGAATAAGTCCCGCATAAAAAAATGCAAAGATAAGTCATAGCCTCACTTCAGAATGTAAGAAAATACCAAACTAATTAATAACCTCACATCAAATTTAAAATGATAAGCTAATTGTTAACCTCAAAGCAGATTCAAAATGCCAGGTTAATGGATAATCTGGATTCCAAATCTAGCATAAAGTGGGACAACTTAGATGAAAAATATTTGACACAAAAATTCTCCTAAAAGATTCAATAATACACCTACGAGAACTACACAATTACTGATGTTGATTCAATTTTCGAAAAAATAATTCAATAGTACAACATAAAGTTATAGATATCAAGCAACAAATGAATCCAATTGGTTAAAATTTTACAATAAAGAAATTCATTATATTTTGACGATGAAGTTTTAAAAAGTTTGGAGGGTGTTCTGTAGAATAGAAAACGTGATTGAAAATTTCACTACAAAGAAGACTCCAAATTGCAGGCTAATCAATAGCCTCGTGTCAGAGTGAAAATGCGAGGCTAATCAGTAGTCTAGTAGCGGTTATAGTACTAGGCTACCTAGTAGCCTCACGTGGTGGTTAAAGCAATAGGCTACCTAATAGCCTCACGTTTCAGTTGTAATGCTAGGCTAACCAATAGCCCTGCATAAAATTCAAAACATTAGGCTAACCATTAGCCTCACATTGCCACTTCTCAGTTTCACGAAAACTGTTTTAGACAACAAATCAAATCAGTTATCAATAAAAGTTGATTTTCCCTTATCTTTATCAATGAATTGGGAGTAATTAGTTACATCCAAATTCATCCTTTAATAAGAAAACTCAATCTTAAAGATGCTACTTATATCCTCTTTTCGCCTATAAATAACCATTAGAAGAGATAAAAAGGAACTCTTTGAATTCTTTACTTTTGAAACTTACTTGGCTTGTGCAAGTTTATTCTTCATGAGTTCATCAAGGAAAATGGCCATTCTCATCCTCTCCCATCTACGATCATATTGTACAGATTATTAACGAGATGAAAGATCGAGTGCCATATCCATGAAGGAAGAACCCAACATTAAATGAAGACAAGCACAATTTTTTTCTCCTCTTACTTGTAATCTTTCTTTCTTTTTTTCCATTTCTTGTAACTTTTAAGCGAATTGTAAGTTAATTTCTTGAATAGAAAGAATGGATTTTTTTTTGGTAAATATGATTGTAGTCAAATCGTTGTAACTAATTTTTTAATATAGTGCAATTTCTTCTGTGGTTTTTTGCCCCGTTAGGATTTTCCACATTAAAATCTCTTTGTTAATTTGTTTAATGTTTTGAAATTATTGACTATGCTTGATTGATTATTTGGTGATTATTTTAATATCTATTGAATTTTTGCACTTCCATAGCTTTTTCAAGAAACATGTGTGATATGCAAGATTGTTATGAGACTACACATGTAATATAGAGATGAAGGAAACTAGGCACTGAGAAATATTGTTTTCTATATTCCTATGCCCACTAGAAGAGTCTTGGTGAGCAAGGATCAATAAACATGAAGTACAAGAGACCATAACTCATTTTACCAGAGAAAAGAAATCATAATTTTTCTTAAAAATCTTAAATCAAATCTCATGAGTACATCAATGCAAGATATTGTAACAACAAATCTTGATGAAATCCTCATCTATTTAATGAATAAGTTTTGTCATGGTGAAAACATGCCATTGTTGATTACTCACTTTGTTCTCTTGATCATGAGGTATATGACTAGTTCACTTTACTCAATCTTTTCTTCTCTCTCGTTCCTCTCTTGGTAGGAGTCTTAAATTCTACTTCTCTATAGATCTTTCTCAACTTCTCTCTAAGGAATATCATGATCTCATATCCATACAAGACATCCTTCAAGCCTAATTTAATTACTAATTCCGATCACAAACACTTATAGGATTTGCAGTCAACCGAATAGCTGAATGACTGTAATAACATGAAATTAAGCTAATACATTGGGCAGTTAGACTGCAACCAGTTAAATGGGGAATCAAGTGGTCGATTGGCTGGTTCAGCTATTTAATTTCGTTCTATGGTTTGCAGTTTGATATTCTATCCTTTACTAGAATATTTATGATATGAATCCTTTGGATTACCTATGATGCCTCTTTAAGCTTGAATACAAAATAATACCTTAATTCTTCCTCGAGTTATATTTAACCATCCGAAACTTTATAGATATTTTAATGAATCTTGATTCTTTTCATTTTTCTGTTTCTAGATTTTTCCTAGTTTTTTTAGAGGGCTCATCACAAACATTTCGTTGCTCCTTATATACATACGTAGACATGTTTGTCCATGATATTGGAATGCGTGTCACCAACTTGCCTCATCCATCTTGAACATAGAATATTGAATGCTGACACTTGTATTAATCATTAAAAATTGACTGCATTTTTATCGAATTAAATAAGATCCACCTTATTATCCCATACTGAGACTCATTTCTTTCACCGAACATCCATGGTTTTACTATTTATTTCAATACACTGATGATGATCTTTCATACTCATCGATATTCATCAACCAATTTATATTCGCTAATTCTATCGCTCTGCAATTTATTGTCTAAACTTTTTCTAAGCCACTAACATAATAGTTTCAAAGTTAACAGATTTATCAGTACTTTCAATGATCTAAATAGGCAGAAACAATTAATGTATTGTGACTTGCGACGTTGTAACTTTGATCTTCCATCATCTTCATGATACTTTTCTTAGTCATAAATTGCATCCATACAACCACAGCCTTTCATAACTTGATGTCATCTTAACTGGATTTTTTTTTCCTTTTTTATTTGATTTATCTGTGGTGATAGCTTAAATGACTTAACAATATTTTTCTTACAATTGTTACTGTAAATCCAATAAGAAATCATATGATAGTATTATCCTTCCTTATCGATGTGAGGTATTACAAAGAATAACTTTACTTTGTCATGAAAACTATTCAGTGAAGAAGTTTCACTGTGGTGAACACCGTCTTCCCTTGATTATTGCTCTACTCGTTGCTTTTTCTTTCTTTATTTCCTTCCACAATGGAAGTTTTTAGATCTTGATCATTGTTGCTTTTTTCTTTTTGAGTAATTAATTATTCATGAGAATATTTTTATTCTCCAATAATCTTTATACTTATTTCCAAATCATAATCATTCCAAGAAACTTAAGTATGTTTGGTTCATGACTTTGGATATGGATTTGAATCCTTTGGATTGTTCATTTTCAACTATTCCAAATCCACAGAATCATCATTTTGGTTAGCGGATTTGTGAAGGTGGATTTAGGATGACGTGGTCATGAATTTGATTATAGACTGAAATCCATACATTTTTTAGTCAAACCAAACCAAAAGTTTGGTTTTTTGTTTTGTTTTTTGTTTTTTGTTTCCTTTATTAACATTGTAAAGAGAACGGGAATCTTTTCTGATTTAATAGTAATTGTAAGATAAGACACATTATGACTAAATCCATACTCATTTTCCATGATTACTTTTTCGATGAAGCAATGCATAGAAATTAAGAAAGAATTCTTTTTTATTATAAAATTCTTATCTCTTTTTTTTATGGAACAAAAATAATATTAAAAAAAATTTAATGAGCAATATTCTCTATCTCTAAAACTTATCTCAAATTCGTGAGCCAATCAGCCAATTAGAAACCTTTTCTTTTAACCACTACCCGTCAGGCTGTGCTTGAATGTAGAAGGCAAAATATTTTAGAGTGTTTTTAACGTGTGTGTTTTGAGTGCGTGTTTTTGTAATATGTGTTATGGACTATTCTGATCATGGATTTTTGGGTATTTTAATATATACTCATGATTATTAAGAGTTATATAAATATATAAAATAACAAATATATCCTCATTTGGAAAAAGGAAAGAACGCGGGAAAGAAGTGGAATAAGGAAAAGAGAACGTATTTTTAAATAAAAATTTTAAATATTTCAAAATGTTTTAAAAAAACACATCAAAACACCTGTCCAGATATTTTGAGTTGTTCTAATAGCATCTCAAATCTCAAAAAACTCACTGAGTGTTTTTTTATTAACACTTCACAATACATCACACTCCAGAACACATCCGACACTTCAAAATAACTCTCCATAACATAGCCTTTGTAGCCCTTTCTTTTAACTGCTAAGCTTGACTAGAGACATACATGTCAGTGTCGCTAAATTGACAAATCAACTTTCAAAAATCGCAAGAAATAGCCCTCGACAGGCTGAGTAGTTCCATCATCTAGCCATGCCCGTTACTCCGTAGCTTGGTTCTGTCCTTGAATGAAAAAAAAAAAAAAAAAAAAAATATATATATATATATATATATATATATATATATATATATATATATATATATATATATATATATATATATATATATATATATCCTTTTGGCATCTATTTCACTTCTTTTACCTTGAATATAATTAAAATAAAGCTGGACAAAACCTACTTTCTTGAGTAATTCTGTTATTAAATGAAAATAGTGAAACAAAACTATATTTGAATATAGGGAGAATGTTCCAATTTTGCAAATTAGGATAATATTCTGGTATAATTGGTTTATTTGTAATTTGATCAAATATCCGATCCGATCTTATTATGGAAACAAAAAGACTAAATGAGTTAATTGTACCGAAACAAACTTTTTTTAGGGTAGGGAACTAATTATAATATTACCGCACCATTCACTACCTAACTAAAATTGTAAACTTTTTTGTGTAGACTTTTTTGGAACATAGAATCTCATTTCAAACACAGATATGCTAAAGCTTAAGAGAACTAATTTTGAAGTTCTTATTGGTGAAATTATAAGAAATGACCAATAATAAGGAGGTAAAAAAAACAAAAACAGCCACAATTATCTCATTTTATTACATACCACCCAAAAGAAAAAGGGGGAAAATTTTGTATTATATTCCGCACAGAAAACAGGGGGAAAAGCTTTAAAAAAATAATCCAAGGACCTCCAACGGAAAGCGACACTTGGATCCCAAAAGAGAACTTTTTCTACTGCTGCAGTTTCGCAATCTGCAAAAATAAACCAACTAATTTCGAACTCCTACATTATACGACATATATAGCTTCGGTATAGTCTAACTGTTTGAAAGCAAAAAATTGGCTCCAAAGCTCATCGACATCAAGCTCCAAAAGATCAGGCAGCCCATCCCACATCTCATCTAGTTCTTGCTTCTCCCCATCTTCCTGCTGCAGCGCCGACGAACTACAAACTTGCTGAGGAAACGGGAAATTGAGCTTCGCACGAGCTCCCCTGAACTCGATGGCGGCCATATCGTAGGCTCTCGCCGCCTCCTCCGCGGTATCAAACGTCCCGAGCCACTTCCTTACTGCTCTGCGTGGGTCCCTTATCTCCGCAACCCATTTCCCCCACGGCCGCCGCCTCACCCCTCTGTACTTGCAGCTCTTGCTCTTCTTCCTCCGCGGTTTTAAGCTGACCTCTTGCTTTTCCATTTCTGTGATCTCAGTGGTAGTACAGAAGAAGTCGCAGCCGAGGCAGCCTTTGATGCTGCACTTGGAGCAGCTGGCATCTGGCTGCACAACCTCAGGATGAATGAAGGCAGCCGTGGGCAAGCTGACAGTGTTCTCGCTGTCGTCCGACATGATGCGGACGAGGGCAGCCACCATGGCCGCATTCTCTTGCTTCAGTTGAAGGGACTCGGACAAGAGTAGCATTGGAGTTAACTGCATTCGACCGAGCTTTGAGTTTGATAGTGTGCAGTGAAGAACAGAGGGCAGATATGTATAAGGGAGGAGAGCCAGCTGGATGGGTTCGGACTGGGAACACGGATTTAAAACGGGATTTGAGTGTAGACGCAACAGCTGTTGCCACTAAGGCTTGCACTTGGAATGGGTCAAAGTGTCTAACTGGTTTTTTTTTTTTTTTTTTTTGAAAGGTTTGTTTTGGACACTCTGACCTTTGACAATGATTAAATTAACCATTTCTTTTGGTCGGACCTGCCCTCCCAAGTCTTGGGATGATTTTATGCTAAGAAAAGATATTAGATGTTGGGACTGTTCAGGCCCCACTGAAAGATTCCTGATAGTTGAGCACCGGGAATTGAATATTATTGAATTTGATATTCGATTGTTTTTTTCCACGTGCAGTACAGTACTTGGACGGCGGCCCGGTAGGGAACCGTGCGGTTATCACATCGCATGTGCCACATAGATGGTGACTTTATTTCCTGTTTTTGGTAACAGAGTCATGTGCTTACAACATGACTACAAACCATGCAAAGGAAGCTTCTAAGGCCACAAATTAGTTTTCTGGAATTCTTAAAAAGGTTTAAAAATATTACAAATTTATTATATTTTTTTTATGAACAAGTTTGACCCTCTTCTTCTCCCATTCTCACTCTTTTAATATTATCTTGTTGAATTTACATAACCTAAATTTCTCTATCCTCACTCTCTTGTGCCTCTCCATAGTATATTTTTTATATTCCTGCTTTGTGCAGTCTTTAATTTTCGTTAATTCTATTTTAAATCTGAATGTTGGTATCGAAGGATTTTCAAGAATGACTTGGAAAATTATGAAGATAATAGGAGAGATAAATAACAATGTTGTCCTAATGGATAAGTTGATTAAAGTGAATGAGAGAATTTGTTTATCTAATTATTTTTTTATTATAGTTTTGATATAAGCTTTTGGATTCATCAATATTGAGTTTGACGTCCTGATTGATGATATATTAAGGTGTTTATTTACCGAACCACAGTGATCAAACTTCGAACATTATTCAGACCATTCGGGCGTAGGCCTCCCAAAAGGTAACAGAGGCATTTTCACTCAAGAGAAATAAGAGATCAAATGACAAAAGTACAACGGTTTCCGTGAATCGACGCGACGTTGACAGAATCCAGCTCGAATTTCGATGGGAAAGTCTAAAACAAAACGAAAACACAGGCTTTATCCCATGGGCCAGCGTCTAACGCCTTCTTTCCTTCCCTGACGGGACAGTCTCACCCGGAACTGATCGATCAATATTATCAGGGTCATGATTCACCAACCTGCTAGTTATTTTTATGAGGCGCAAGCGGGGAAATTTATCCTGGAAGCAGAAGAACTACTGAAATTTCGCGAAACCCTCACAAAAGTATAATCCCATGTAAAGCATAATCCACAAACGGAAATCGCCAATCATGGGGTTCCAACATTAAGCCTGTATGGCATACCTCTTCGGCTTGAGACATCGCGTCTGGTTGGAGGAGTTCTCTGCTACCAATGGTGATGCTTTTAGCTTCACCTGGCGGGATTGCCAGTGTTGCGGCTAATGCAGCAAGAGCATCTGCATAGATGTTCTCATTCCCGGATATATGATATATGTAAAACTGTTCAAAATATCCTGCTAGCTCAATAGCTAGCTGATGATAGGGGATGAGGGTTTCATGTCTGACTTCATACTCACCCATCATCTGATTGACGATGAGCTTAGAGTCTCCATATGCCTCTAGATGGTTCACCTCCAGTTGCAGAGTTATTTTTAAGCTGATAATGAGCGCATTATATTCCGCCACATTATTTTTTCACGGTTCTGTTAATGAGTAACCGTTAGGCAATATATGTTTATGTGGGGATATAAGCACAACCCCTACTCTAGCAGTAGATCGTCTGGCAGCACCATCAAAGAACATCTACCAAGGTTGTTCTTTGCTAACTATGTTGACCTCTGACATCTGTTTGGACTAGATTGGATGGTCTGCAAGGAAATCGGCGATTGCCTGTCCCTTCATGACTTTTTGAGGGACGAAGTGTATGTCATAGGGTAACAGTAGCAAGGCCCATTTTTCTAATCGGCTGTTTAAGGATCCTGGTTTCGTCATCAGGATCTTCAAGGGGTTAACCCGTGATATGACATGAATCGTTTGCCCTGAAAGATAGTGTCGCATTTTCTGAACATCAAACACTAGGGCTAAACATTCCTTTTCAATCGGGGTATACTGCTGTTCGGCCCTAATCATTGTTTTGCTTAAATAATAGAGGGCATGTTCATGGCCGTGCTCATTATATTGAGCAAGTAACGCTCCTAAAGCATTATCCATGGCCCTTACATATATAAGGAAGGGCTGCTCAGGGACTGGTGCCATGAGTATAGGAGGTTTAGTAAGGTACTCCTTGAGGTCATCAAATGCCTGCTGACATACCTCATCCCATATGAAAGACACCCTCTTTTTCATAAGTTTGGAGAATGGCTGGCATCGTCCAGATAGGTTGGAAATGAAACGTCGAATATAGGCGAGCTTTCCTTGTAATCCCCTTAATTCTTTAAGATTGCGGGGAGGTGGCATCTCGCTAATCGCTTTTACCTTTTCAGGGTCGAGGAAAATTCCTTTTGAAGTTATTATGAACCCAAGAAATTTCCCGCTGGACACCCCCATAAATGACTTAGTGGGATTCATCTTCAGATGATATTTCCGCATGAGATCGAAGACCACTCTTAAATCATGAAGATGATCTTCTTTGTCTTTGCTTTTGACTGCTAAGTCATCCACATAGCACTCCACTATTTTGCACAGGTGTTCTTTGAATATAACACTCATCGCGCGTTGGTAGGTGGCACCTGCGTTCTTCAATCCGAACGGCATCACCGTATAACAGTATACCCCCAGCGGCGTTCTGAAAGCTATATGCTTTTCATCATCCGGATGCATTTTAATCTGGTTATAACCTGAGAAGCCATCCATAAAGGACATCCTCCCATAACCACAGGTATTATCAATTATCACGTCGGTGATGGGAAGTGGAAACTCATCCTTAGAACATGTAGCGTTCAGATCTCGAAAATCGATGCATATCCGGATTTTGCCATTCTTCTTACGAACCGGCACTATGTTAGCCACCCAATCAGGATGTTGCTCCTCACGGATGAATCCAGATTTTATAAGTTTGTTGACCTCAGCAACTATTGCCTCCATTAATTCCGGTCAAAAACGCCTTTGCTGTTGTTTGACGGGCTTGGCGTCTTCTTTAATATTTAACCGGTGTGTGGCAATTTGAGGGTCAAGTCCGGGCATGTCTTCGTAACTCCATGCGAACACGTCTATATACTCTTTGATAAGAGATATAAGCTCCTCCTTTTCCAAGTGAGTCAGCGTGTCACTTATGAAGATGGGCTTTGGGTTTTCCTCTATTCCCATATTGACTTGTATTAATATGTCTTCTGTGGGCGGGTCGCGCTGTTCAAAGCGGACATCTCAGAGAGTGTCCACATGCTTAGCCCAGGAATCATCTTGAACATCAATTGGTTCCTCGTCGCTTTCTAGTGCGGCTGAAACCATATTGGCTGTCAAAGATTGAAACCAAGCACCGGTACTTATGTCCGAATCATGGCCGGGTGAAGATGTATCTTCTTTGGTCGAAGAACTCTCTTCATCGTTTAAAGATGATGAGGGGGAAGTAGATACATAGCCCAACCCCCTGCGGGTCTTCTGATAATAATCCGGGCTTTTTCCTCTCAGTCTGAACGAGGGTATGGGATTCCGTCACCCTTTTCCAAAGTTTAATCTCGGTTTCTGGATAAGATTATAACCCATTTTCTCCATCATTTGCCGGGATCTCTGTCCATACAGGTGAAATTGAGGTGATATTTGTTCATCACTTTCACTGCTCTGTCTTCGTCGAGGTGACGTAATTACTCTGCCGAACATGATCGGCTTTTGGGATTTTTGTCGAGAAGGCACTTCGAAGTAGTGACCTTTTCCCTTAACTATTTGAGACCGAGAGAGGAGGGATGACCTAAGTGGCAAATGGTATGCCGCCAGAACTTCAAGTTCGGATAGGTCATCCACTTCAGTGGAAGTACAAGAGGGTTCAGACTCAGTAGTTACAGCATGCTCGTAGACTAACTTTATGTTTTTATTTATAATCCATTCTTCCTCTATTACATCAGCTATATCAAGACTCAAATTAAAATCTAAGTGAGGGTTGATTTCATAATCATCCCCATCGTCTTCTTCAAGAAGCTCGTACTCGGTGTCGGCTTCATTACCGCTTTCGTCAGACTTTGGAAGCTTGCTAGGATTGTCATTGGAAACTTCATGGGCTGGATTATAGAGTGCAGCATCTGTGAAGTAATTTTCCAGCCCTTTGAACGGCTGCTTATCTGCAACAAGTGTCCAGACTTCTCCTTCCTCATCGCAATATTTCATGCATTGGTGAAGAGTCGACGGGACTATCATGTGAGCGTGGATCCAAGGTCGTCCCAATAAAATATTGTAGGAGGTATCAGCATCAATAACGTAGCATGTAACCTCCGTTCTCAAGTCTCCAATTTGGCACCGCAATCGGATCTTACCAAGAGGATGGCTGTTATTAGCGTTGAATCCGTAAATAGTGGTGTTTGTAGGCGTCAAGCGATGAAGAGAAATCCCCAACAGCTGTATCAACCTTCTGGGCACGACACTTAGTGCAGAACCCGGATCAATTTGAATTCGGTCCACCTTTGTGGACCCAACATATCCGGTGAAATATAAAGGCATATTATGCTTTATATTCCTCACCTGTATGTCTTCTGGAGTGAAAATGATTTGCGGGACTTGCCTCCTCACTTGATGACAGTGGGGGCAAGAGTCCTGTTCCTTGTTGGCCGGCTCAACAATCTGAGCTAGGAATGACTCAGAGTCTGCCAAGGCCTCTCTCAACGCCTCACGAGTTGACTTTGATAATCGTAGTAACTCGTATAGTGTGACTCGAGCTGGAATATTTGCCAGCTGAGCTATTATATCAAACTTGAAGGAAGTCCCCTTGGCTCCTTCATCTCTAATCGGATTCTTCTGGAAGCGAAGTCCTTTCTGCTTCGCCGATTTTGCAAGTTCTGCATATATGTCTTTCGGATCTACTCTGATGTAGTCCTTGAGATATGTCTTCCCAGATCGAGTACCGGAAGGTCCTGCCCCATCTTAATGAGTGGCCATAGTTTCGGGCTCTTCCTCAGAATCTGTGAAGGCTCCTGAACCTATGTATTCTTCCCTTATTTCTGCAGAAATAGCATTAACAGTCCACTTTTTCCCTTGACCTGCGGTAGTCCACTGCTCATTTTCTAGTGAGTCAAGGTGAACCCACATAACTTCCCCCTTCTGGGTTGTTACAGGAACAAGTCCTTCTTGAGCTTTGTTGTGAGGGTCAAGGTTCTTTGTAACTATCTTACCCTTTGGGATTGGGGCCACTCCTGCGGGGACCTCATGGGTTCCAACCACTATCGTTGCCATGTTGGCGGTGACCTTCTTCTGCTCTTCTTTAAGCATCAGAACTCCAGCTTCTATTAGTGCTTGGATTGTGTTCTTAAGAGGGTAACAATCCCTAGTCGGGTGCCCAACATTCCGGTGATAAAGAGAGTAATTAGGGTCATTGGTCTTGCCAGCGTCTTCTGGCTTCCTGTTCTCCGGAAGTTTCAGCATTCCCTTCCTCATGAGGAGGTGAAAGAGGATAGGCATCTGATCCGCCTTGAAAGTATAATTTCTCTCTTGCTGAGCTCTATTTTGCCTTGTGCCCTGCTGATTTTGGGGCTTCGGCTTTGGTGGAGGGTTTGTCTTATGAGGAGCAGCTTCTAATGCCATCACCGCTTTCCCTTTATTCTTATTGCTGCTATTTTGGGTATATGGCTTATTACCCCCAGTACTTCTTGATCCACGAGATTTTTCAACTCGCCGAATCAAGTCCTCATCTTGCTCTCCCTGTTTGAGTAAATCCCTCCATGTCTTAGACTCTACGGTCCCCATTTTTAAGAGCACATTGATCTTAAGATTGTGTCGACAAATCTCGACTAGAGTTTCCTGGACCATTCTGTGTTTGCAATGCACGGACTTCTCCCGGAACCTTTCTATGAAATCTTTTACCGTTTCTTGTTCCCCTTGTGTAGTCGCAAGGAGGGAATGAACCGTAATTTCGGTATCATCCTCAAAGAAACGTGAGAGAAATAATTTCTCAACATCGAACCAGGTTTAATAGAACCTGGGGGCAACTGCATGAACCAAGTAAAAGCAAGCCCTCGCAAAGTACTTGCGAATACTTTGGTCATAATCCGGTCATTACCCATCAGATGTCCTGCTTGGGACAAGAAATAATAAATGTGCTGACTGGGCGATCCTTTCCCGTCATAAGGCTCTAACTTGAGCGGCTTGTACTTCTGAGGGTATGGTATCACATTCCATTCAGGCGGATATGACCTTGAGACCCCTGAATCTTTCAGCTCCTTTTTGTGCATCAAAGCTTCGAGTTGACTTTGTAATTTTTCTATCTTTTCTCCATGCGGATCATGGAAAGAAATCCATCGTCGTCCTCGTGCATTGAGTGGGCTTTTTCTTCTTTTTCCTCTTCGTTCAGAGTCTCTTTGCCCTTCTTATCTTCAATGAATTTGGAGAGCATCACTTTAAGGTCTTCAATCGTCTTTTGTTGCTCGTGAATCATTCTTTCTTGAGCTTCAAATCTCTGATTGATATCTTCAGACTTATCTGCCATGTGTGATGCTGCCTTCTGTAGCCGAGATGACGTAGAGGATGGAGGCGAGGCTATAGCTGAATTATCGCTGTCCTCGTCGTAAGAACCCTTTGCAAGCCTCTTATAATCCCTAGGCGGGACGGCTTCTGATTTAAGTCGAGTAACATGAGGAGGTTCTTCATCGCTAGATTCCGAATCATCATCTGTCTCTACAATCTTCTTCCCTTTTCCCACCATATTGGAGGTTACGACTCTCCATTCTTTTAGGGAAGCGTTCTTGTCTTCTTAGTAGGGTTCTTGTTTGACTTGTTTAATCGGTCGAACACAGATACCCTGCTCTTACTGCAGCCACAGTTGTTCATTACAGCGGACACCGCTGTCATAAGCTGTTGGCAGTGACAAACAGGTTCGGTTTGAAGTTGTTCTATGCTCCTTTTCTTGGACAGATACTCCCTGAGATCAACGTCTTCAACTATGGAATCATGGGACCCATTCAACTTTTGAGAGGGTCTAGGAACCCACTGAAGCTTCTTAGGATTACTGGAGTCCAGGTCTGGTCCGCTGATGCGAGGATCTGCCTTGATTCTGCGGTTGGGTTGATCCATGCGGAGCTTAGTAGTAGCTTCGCGTCTTATCGAGCGGGGCTGAGGAATAGCTCCGCATCTTGCCATGTTAGCCTCGCGTTTCTCACTGGCTTGGCTTGTCTTCAGAAGTTTAGCTTCTGGAATAATAGCCCCGCGTGAAGGAAAATTCTTGCACGCTGGCTTATCTTTGTGCTTAACGCAAATCATAGCTTCGCGCTTGCGCAGTTTTTACGACTGACAACTATTTGCCAATCATCCTCGCGTTCCTCGCGGAGAATCTTGCGTTTCTCGCAAGTATTACTGGCCTCGCGTTTATCGCTTGGCTCAGTATCGCCTCGCGTAGAAAATCACACGCTGGCGTTATTAAATTTTTATACTCGCGTTTCTCGCAAATGTCAGGAATCTTGCGTTTATTGCAAGTACTAGCAGCCTCGCGTTTCTCGCTTGGCTTAGTATCAGCCTCACGCGGAAAATCACACGCTGGCTTGAAAGAATTTTTATACTCGTGTTTCTCGCGAGTGTCAGATATATTGCGACTAGTGCAAATCTTGCTGGCATCGCTAGGCTCAGCAATAGCCTCGTGTGGAAGATCACACGCTGGCTTGAAAGAATTTTTATACTCACGTTTCTTGCGAGTGTTAGAAGTCTTGCGTAACTCGCAAGTATTACTAGCCTCGCGTTTCTCGCTTGGCTTAATATCAGCCTCGCATGGAAAATCACACGCTGGATTTTCCTTACTTTTAAGGCAAGTTGTATCTTCGCGTTTAACGCGATAGTGACTGGTCTCGCAATTAGCGTGAGCCAGTTTGCGAGGGACCATAGCCTCACGTCCTCTAAGGTTAGCTCCGCATCCAAGGCGGGCTTTGAGGGCTTTCCGCCTTAGTCTCCGATTCCTATTTCGGAGTTGGGTTCTGATCAATCCAGTTCCCAGGTCTTCTACGGCAGTAGGAAGCTCCTCCTCTGCTAGGATTTCTTGTCCGAGCATCAGTCCTATAGCCGTAGTCTCCAAGGATTCCCGTATCTCAGTGGATACCTCTTTACCCGTTGCTCGGGTATTGGAGTACATGCGACGATAGTGTCGAGTCTCGCCCAAGTCACCTGATTCAGGGGAGAGGAACTCCTCGTACTTCTGCTGGTCGATTTCAATGACCAGTATGTCTACTCGGATCCGATCATGTCAACGTCCGATTGCGCCACAATCTCTTCATCAGTGAAAGATATGGCTCCCACTGTGGTCGCCAGTTTGTTCGCAGCAGAAATTCTTTGCTTTTCTCCCATTGAATTAGCTTAAATTACAATAAAAGTAAACAAGATAAAAAGAAGAACAAACGAGAGGATTTTATATTTCAATCTCTCTCTTTTACAATATAAACGTGGGATCAGTGGCGATGGGATCTATAGTTGTTCTTTTGGACGATCGAATGTCGAACTCTTCTCTCTTGAAGATAACGGCCGACTGTAGACTATCTTCTCCGGTCTTTCCCGAACTCAAGGCTCTGTGCGTAACTTGAATTCTCTAAGAACCGAAAGGAAGAAGAAGAATATCCCTGACTTCAAGGCTCTCTCGCGTACTTGAATTATCAAAGGATCCAAAAAGAAGACCCCTAGGGTTTCACCAGGAAGGTATTTATAGCCACAGGTTAATTTGAGAGTTTATATCTAAATAGAATTCCCTCTCATCAAGGATTCCAATCAAATCTTTAATATTGATTTAAATCTCTTGATTTAGAGTTCTGATTGGACTTGATTTAGGTATTTGGATAAGCCCAAATCATAATCTCAACCAATTTAAGATTCTGTTTATCTGCTCACGCGGAGCTTTAATCGCATCAAAACGCGGCGCTAAATAACCAGAACGCGGAGCTAACGCGAAGCTATTGATAATTTTCGCGTTTCACTCAAATGCGAGGCTAATACTAGCCAGACTGCGGAATCAATGCGGAGCTATTAAACATCTCCGCTTTTGTTCAAACGCAAGTTTATTATAACCAAACGCGGAGCTATTGATCATCTCCACATTCTGTTGTGAAAAATCCTTTTATCTTAGAAATTTTCACTGCCAACACCATATATTCTGCTTCTGTTGTAAACAGAGCAACCGTGGACTGCAAAGCAGACATCCAACTCACTAGTGCTTTAGCAAGAGTAAATACATTATCAATAGTTGATCGACGTTTATCCAAATTACCTGTGTAGTCAGAATCAACATATCCAACCACACACTGACCAAGAGTATCATCACGCTTAAATACCAAACTAACATTTACAGTATTCAGAAGATATCGTAAAATCTATTTCACAGCCTGTCAATATTCTTTTCAGGATTATGCATATACCTGCTCATAGTGCCAACTGCCTGTGAAATATCAGGTCTCGTACACACCATAACGTACATTAAGTTACCAACTGCATTTAAATAAGGAACATTCGACATATACTCACGTTCCTCATCTGTGCTAGGAGATAAACATGTACTTAACTTGAAATGAGAAGCAAGTGGGATACTCATAGGTTTTAATTTTTCTGTCATGCCAAAATGCTGCAGCATTTTCTTTAGATATTGTTTCTAAGATAAACAAACTTTGCCTCTCTTTCGATTTCTGCTTTTCTTCATGCCAAGAATCTTTTTAGTTTCACCCAAATCTTTCATTTTAACTCTTGATTCAATTGACCTTTCAACATTTCAATCTCTTCTTGGCTCTTTGAAGCTATTAACATATCATCCGCATACAAGAGTAGATAAATGAATGACTCATCATGTAGCTTGCAAAAATACACACAGTGATTAAATTTAC